>BQNB010042028.1:0-46388 GCA_026074375.1 Tanacetum coccineum | reverse complement strand
TGGCGCGCTGCCCATGCGTCAGCGCGTGGCCAGCGCCAGAAACCTGAGTCGTTTTCTTTAGGACTTTGGCATTTTAAATACTCGTACTTGTTAAACCCCCAATTGTACTTCACGCTATGACCTTTCAATCATTCTTATACTCAAGGTCAACCAACTCAAATAGTCATTTGATAAAACATTTGTGAAGTATTAAAAGCGTTTTGCTTATCCGATAAAGTAAAGAGAGAAAAGAATTATCGAAAGGGGTATTTTAGGTATTCGTCAAGTGGTAACTAGCCTAGTTGAGATCCAACTAAAGATTAGAAATGGCTAGTTAGAAACCAAGGGAATATTCTTAGAATATTCTTTACTTGGTGAGAAAGGGGGAGAATTTGAAATTTGAATTTCAAATTCATTTACACACATGTTGGATAAGGATGAATAAGTTGTGTATGAGTTGTCATGATGTGATGGAAAAGAGCCTCTTGATCTTGTTTGAAATAGAGGGTGAAGATGTGAAGAAGAGAGGTATGTAGGATGGGTGATATGGCAAGATCAAGGGTAGAGATAGGGGTGTGCTTGTTATGTGAGTGAGAAGTGAATGTTAGTGAGAGGAGTTGTTTTTGTTTAAGATGAAGCATCAATCTAATGGTTGAGAAGAGAATAAGAGAGTTTGGATTAATGAGGTGGCTTGGTCAAGAGTAGAGGTGAAAGTGTGTTTGTTGTGTTTGTTTGAGAAGCAATCTAAGGGTTGAGAAGAGAGTGTGTGAACTTGGATTGGTGACATGGCTTGATCAAGAGTTGAGATGAAGAAGTGTGTGTGTATGTGTAATTTGAATTTATTAGGAAAGAAGGTGAATAGTGAATATGTAGTGGAAAAGGTTTTGAAAAGATATGGGATATATTGGTTAGGAATGTAGGAAACATAGAAGTACAACAAGTACAAGAGGAGTACATTGTGTAAGGGAATGTAAGTTGGCAATATTGAGGTTTATTTAGTGAAGGTTTATGTGAAGGACGGTGTTTATGTTTGAAGAATGTTTAGGAAGATAAGTATGAAGTTGATGGTGTTTAGGATGAAATCAAAGGATTGATTTGGGTTAATAATCACATTGCCAATAAGATAGAAAAGAGTGGACAAGTATGATTATGAGATGGTTTACAGAAGAAGATGTTTGGAGTGTGTGTGGAAGAATGAAATCACTTGTTGGGTAAGAAGGATAAATAAGTGATTAGATAGAATGGGTTGAGTGTATAGAGGAAGTAAGGACTTATACATGTGAGTTTGTAAAAACATTTATAGGTAATGAAGTGAGAAAAGTCAAAGTATGATTAACTTTCAAATACCACAAACTCAATTAGTCATTTAGACTTTAATCCATGATAATCAACAATGAATTTGATCATTAATCATCTTGATGCAAACAAGCTAAGTGATTTGCATCATAAGTAAAGCATATCCCATAACGGGAAAGGATGCGTTTATGCAAAGTGACCTTTGACTTAGTTTGACCAATAAGGGAGTCAAACCCGTTACATGATTAGGATCAATTGTAAATCCGAGCAACAATGGATTTGGTCATTAATAATTTTGATGAAAATAAGATAAGTGCTTTGCATCATAAGTAAAGCATATCCCATGACGAGAAAGGATGCATTTACATAAAGTAGCATTTGACTTGGTTTTACCAATACGGGAGTAATGCCCGTTACATGATTAATATCAACGCAAATCCAGATTAAGGTCAAATGAACACTTTCGTTTGTTGGTATGTTGAAAACATGATCATACTAGGTTTAGAAAGAAGTCTCAGCCTTGGCTAGAGGCGTTCGATAAAAGATTTGAGTTGGCGTTTTATGAAAAAACTAGAGGATTTTTTTGCTCTTCTCTAAGTCTAAACTTCATTTGGAATGTTCCTAAATGCTCAAATGTCATGTACATACCTTTATTGAAGTTTTCACATGTGTCGGGTAAGAGGAAATCCGACAAGTGCTAAACTCGCAAAACGAATTTCACCTGTGGCGCGCTAGCCACGCGTTAGATGGTGAAATCCGGTTTTGCGAATTTAAGTTTCCGTTTATGATTTTATATTTTGCGAATGTTTATTTTTCATCGTTAAAACATAAAGGAGATCATATTTAATGTTGCACCAACAATCTCCCCCTTTTTGATAATGACAAATAAAATTTCAGAAAACAAATAAAATTACAAACGTAGCGAAGATGAAGATCGTCGTTGATGAAGTTCGCGTCTTGATCTTGGCCTTGTAATTTGGTGAAGCTTGAACATTGTCTTCACCTTATGAGTCATATAGCTTGTATACTCTCGTGAACGCTATTGCTCTTTGCTTCTATCATTGCTTGCTTTTCTCGATCATTAAGCATCAATGTTTTGCTTTCCTTCTCCCTATTTTGTCAAATCAAAAAGGCGAGATCTTGGTCTTTAGATGGAAGGTTGATATCTTTGTAGAAGAAAGAATAGATACCATTGTACATGCTCCTCCTAGATCGTTGCCCCCCTTTGTTTTAAGGCGGGGATCTATAGGTCAAGAGCAGTACCTTCTAAAGTGTTCTTGGCTACAACTAGCAACAAGTAAACACAAAACAAGACAAGCAACAAAACATATACACATGTGCAAGTTCAACATGGGTTAGCTTACCATTTGGAATCTTGGAAGCATGGATGAGTACAAATGTGGATTATTGTGACTTTGTACATTGTTGCATTTGTCCATATACATATTTTAACATTTTATATATATAGTTTTTCATGACTCTAATTACTTTTTGTTGAGCATGCTTGGACAATTTTATCATAATTCATCTCATTTTATTTTATCAAAGCAATATAAACCAAGAAACATTCCAGCATTTTATTTCATATAATACATGCAACACACAACATATATTACACATCATCTAACTAGTACAAGGAAACCTAGAAAGCATATACTACTATTATTCTTGCAATGCTTGAATCATTCAAAGGAGCAACTACTAGGTTCATTATCTTTCTTAATTCATTCTTCATTAATGTCTTGAATAGCAATGCCCTCAACAATCGCCGTTAAAATCTTAAGGTTGTTGTTAATGAGCATATGTATCTCTCGCATTTCCTTGCGAAGAGCATACATGATTTCTTCCATCATATGATGTACTTGACAACATACGCACTCTTTGACATGAGCGTTATGGATAGGTTCTTTAAGCTCACAAGATATATTTTCCCATATGGGATCTTCAACAATACACAACTTGAGAAATGCCTACAAATGTCTATATCACTCCTCCTATGTTGTTCCTAAGGGTGAGATGCTTCTTCCTCGGGTGTCATTGATGCGTATTTTATTTTAAAATATTTTTTTACCAAGTTTTAAATTTATAAAACTCGATCTACCTGACAACGCACTAACGGGCAGAGAACCCGATCGTGGGTAGTACAGAATGGTAAATGCGAGGTCGTCTCAAGAGCTAAGTTGTAATTAGTTTTAATTTGAAATGTCACGTTTATAAAATGGGTTTTTGTAACATCCGGCAATTTTTGGAATTTTAAATGACTATTTTACCCTTTGACTTTTTGGGTCTGACTTGACTTTTTGACTTTTGGTCTTTTATTGTCACATAAAAGCGATTACCGCGTAACCGGTAATGTTTTTGGAACAAATTTTAAATAATAAATCATATTTATTATTTCATATTTCATGTGCAAAGTTATTTTTAACTTATTTGACTTGAAAACGAAAAAGATATATGTTATTCCTAAGCTGACTTATCAAAAACGACCCACTAAATCACGTTTTCACGACTCGGACTCTAAAGCAATTTCATGTAAAATGACATTCCGAACAACTTTTTAGTTTTGCCCGAGACCCGGAAACAAACAGAAAATGACCGAAATACCCTCGCAAGATTTTAGAAACAAGAATAACACCGACAGGAAAATAATTAAATTATATTTAATTAACACTTTTTATTAAATAAAAATATTTAATAAATTAGTTATCATTTTATTCAGTAACGTTTGTTAAAGACGCAAATATTCAAGTAAAAGATCATTTTACGGACAAAGTTATTAGTAATATACAAATAAATAATAAACGTTTGTTAAAGACGCAAATATTCAAGTAAAAGATCATTTTACGGACAAAGTTATTAGTAATATACAAATAAATAATAAACGTTTTAAATAAATTTTAATAAAACGTTTATGAAAATTAGTCGAGTGAATACTCATTTTTATAGGAAAAATGATTTGAAAAACAATGGCGCAAGTTTCGTGACTCGAATCGACCGTTAACTTGTTCAAACAAATCCCGAATCGATAGTTATCAAAACTATATTAAAAACTACACAATTAACCCTGGACTATTTGAGACATGTCACTTTTATTTATAACTTTTAATATATATATAAAAAGTTTACCCATTATTTTTTTGATGTATACATAACACACACACATGCACCTCCATCTCTCTCTCTCTCTTTTCCGGCCAACCGCCGCCGGAAAACTTTTCCGGCGAGTACCTCCGGCCACCGTCGCCGCCGCCGGCCGCCACCTCAAAAATTTATAATTTTGTAGATCCACCTCCGATCTATCCGATCTACCACCCCACTCGCCGCCACGCGCCATCTCCACGACACCACCGTCATCATCATCATCATCGCACCACCTCCATCATCATCACAGCCGCCGCTGCTACACCACAAATCCACCAACATCATCACCACAGCCGACCCACCATCATCGCCGCACCACCACTACCCCCTCGTCACCGCCACAACACCACCAACGCCACCCCCGCCACCAGCCACCAATAAGGGTGCGTTGGGTTTAATGTCGACACCACAAAAGGGTGTGTTGGGTTTCGGGTCAGCAGCCGTATAGGGTGTGTGGGGTTTCATAGTAACACATAGGGTGAGTTTGGTTTAATAAAAACCCCAAAAAGGGTGTGTTGGTTTGGCTGTGTACCGCACAAGGGTGCGTTTGGTTTCACTCAACCCACCAAGGGTGCGTTGGTTGTTCTATTTAGCACCAAGGGTGCGTTTGGGTTTTTATATCATATAGGGGTGTTTGTTTGTGGGTTTTGGCAGCAATAAGAGTGCGTTTTGGTTTATAACACCGCAAAGGGGGTGTTTGGTTGGCTATAAGACAGCCAAGGGTGCGTTTGGATCCGGGTTTACCAGATTAGGGTGCGTTTGGTTTTGATATAAACACCACGAGGGTGCGTTTGGCTTAACAGAAAACTTAGAGGGTGCGTTTGGTTGTGTAGAAACACCACAAAGGGGCGTTTGGTTTGACAGATTCATCGTAAGGGTGCGTTTGGGTGTGCAGTTTCACACTAAGGGTGCGTTTGGTTGTGCAGAAATACAATAAGTGTGTGTTTGGGTGAGCAGGAAACCGTACAAGGAGCGTTTGGTTGTGCAGTTAGGGGCGTTTGGTTTAGCAACAAGGGTGCGTTTGATGGTATAAATCGATTAATAAATATATCGTAAGATTTTATAAATATAAACTGGATTAAATGGTGGTTTAAATGGTTAAATAAATGTAATATTTATTATTTCGTTATTTTAAATATATATATATATATATATATATACTAGTTGCAAAGCCCGCCCGATGGGCGGGCTTGCCTTGTGAGTATCGTAGGAATATATAAAGTGACGGTTAATTAATTTGAAGATCGCATAATATTTATAGAGTGAATAAAATATTTTTGGGGTGAGAACATGCTTGTTTGCAAATGCATTTACATGGTTGATTACAAATTGGTTTACATACTCATTTACATAGCTCGCTATGGGATACATTATTTGAATTTATTTTTGGTCACAAATACTTACTTTACTTTTGAAATGATTACGGATTAGCTTAAGCGGATTTAACTGATAACTACAAGTAAATGCCCGGGTGTTCTTGGAGGGGACACCTGCGAGGGGGGCACATATTCATTACTGCCCTGTTTTCTTAGAGGGGACACCTGCGAGGGGGGCACATATTCATTACTGCCCGGTATTCTTAGAGGGGACACCTGCGAGGGGCACATATTTATTACTGATTCGGTGTTCCTTGAGGGGACACCTCCGAGTGAACATATTCATTACTACCCACCTGTTTTCTTGAAGGGACACTGCGAGGGGCACATATTCATTACTAGCACCGGTGTCTTGGAGTGGACACCGTGCGAGGGGTACATAATTCATCGGGTTTTCAAGAACTATAGAGTAATGTAACATTGTTTTAATACAACACATGAATAGATTACTGTGCCTTGAATAAAGTGACAATACATACTTGAAACATTTTGGTGATATATATATATATATAAATATCATACATGCTTTGAACAATTGCGGTCAACGTTCATTTAACGTATTATATTGTGTGACTTATGGGATTAAAATGCTCATGCATACTTAAAACAATTTGATTTCTAAAAATCATACAACATTTGTGGAAGGACATTTAGGACTTAAATGGTCATACACGCTTTATAGAACCCTGGTTCAACATTTATACTTAAACAAATCTATGAACTTACCAACTTTATGTTGACACTTTTTAAGCATGTTTTTCTCAGGTGAATTAGATGCTTGACCTACTTGATGTGCACTAGAGTTTAAATTTGACAAGATTTCATTCATTGTGATGCAATTATGGGACAAATGTTATATCAATTTCAAAGAAATCAACGAGATTACTTTTCAAACGACACATTTAGAGGTCGTTCTCTTGTATCTTGTGCTGTTGTATTATGAAGTAACGCCCCCGGACATATTTTCGCTGCGACACATTTTTGGGGGTGTTACAGATTGGTATCAGAGCACTGGTTATAAAGAACTAGGTTGCATATTTTACCCTAGACTATAACCGTTTTCACAAGCATTGCATCACATCAAACATTTTCAAAGTGCATACACACTACTTGCTTACTTGCTTAGGTTACTTGTTACCTTAAGTGCTTACATGACATACATAATAAATATATATGATTGCATTCTTTTTTGCGTATATCGTACGTTTTATTATATAAGAGTTAATTAATAAATACCAAGGACATTTCTTAATACAATGTGAGTTTCCACAATGGTCTTATTTATACCTCAGACAATGTTAAGTTTCACAATGGTCCATCATTTACTCTTAGACATTGTTGAGTTGCCCAATGGTCTCATTTCGTTCGTCAGACATTTGTAATTAAACAGTGTCTCTAAAATATTATTTTTTCTTCATAACTTTATACAATCTCGTATTAACACGGAGGCCCGTTCATAATTTTGTTACATGTAATTATGTAGATCTAAAGTTATTACAAGTCCTGTATGGGCTTTACTTGTAATATGAGATTGATAGATAATTCTATGTAAAAAGCCGTCATAGTTATATTTACATGGGATTATGTATGAATCTAAGTATTACAAGTCTTGTATGGGTAGGACTTGTAATAGGAAGATTGATATGATAATCGTTATGTTGACTTGTTCATAAAGACCTTTACCTTGTTTACTCTAACCGAGTACTCATTAACTATCTTGAACTCTAGGTCGATATTCCTTGGTAGTTTTAATCCCCGCCTCCGAAGAAGAGTTTTAAACACTCGCCCCATACTCATTAGAAGCACATGCATCGTCATGTTATCCATCACCTTGAAGGTTATGTGAGTACGTGTATTGCATTGGAAATTATTAAGTAGAATGATTTATAATCTCTTTATTTGAAAAGATTAGGACGCCTCTTTAGTTAAATAAAGAAATTGTAAATCACCGAACCATAAGTTTATCATTTCTTATTTACATAAATTAGGACGCTCCTTTATGTAAGTAATGAATTATAAATGAGTGGGCTTTATGGTATCCAATATGACACGCGTATGAACTTAAACCCGATAATCCCCAGAATCCGTTAAAAAGGTTTAGAAGCACAATAGTGTCTTGCCACTCAATAGAATTTTAAGGCCTCACTTGGAACTACATGATCTCATTCTTAAGATATTACCTTTGCCGTTGCAAATCCTTGCAATCACGAACTGTTCGTGGAACTATCAGACTTGTTACACACTTGAACTAATGGAGTTGATTCATCCTCGAACTAACAAGTGAGTACCATATTTCGTCGTCTATCGTATAAGCTCCCCCGCGAGCTCCTCCCATTTGTTGAACTCTATTCTGGGGATATTGTTTCTCGAAATGTCCTCATTCTCGGCATCCCATCACCAATTGTTATAATTATTATCGTTATGGTTGCTGTTGTTGGGTCCTGGAGCGGTCACAGCTTGTACAACTTTATCCAATAGGTGATGCAACTCCACTTAACCAGATAAACACCTATCGACGAAAGAGATAGTCGAACTATTCATTTCGGGCCACTAGTACGAAGACTTAGGTCGCGATACATCTTGGTACTGCCAAGTAAGTTGGATACTTACATCTATTAGCCACGTCCGTTATTAATCCTAGAACATTACAGATATCAGAAACGAGACTCCGTCCTAGAACATATAAAACCTTATACAAACATACTCACGCGACTACACTTTTCCCTTCGACGCTTTCACAATTAAGAGACTTTCTTTATAACGCGATTATATCAATCATAAAACCTATAATGATATTTTTTTTGAGATACCCATTTTGATGGATTAAATATCCTGGTCAAGCCTATCCAAAAATTTTGGTATGTTGAGAAGTGTCGAAACATCGAATCTTGCTGAATAAAGTTATCAGCGTCTTGTTTAGAACTGGTTTATTAAATATTAAATCTTTTCTTGGTCACACAATCGGTTAACACAAATTAAATCTTGCGACGAGATTTCTTTAAGGGGTAGGTACTGTAACAACTGGCAAAATTTCAGAATTTTAAATGACTATTTTACCATTTGACTTTTTGGGTCTGACTTGACTTTTTGACTTTTGATCTTTTATTGTCTCATAAAAACAATTACCGCGTAACCGGTAAAGTTTTCGGAACATATTTTAAATAATAAATCATATTTATTATTTCAAAACTCCCGGATGCAAAGTTATTTGTAACTTATTTGACTTAACACGAAAGATATATGTTATCCGTAAGATGACCTATCAAATTCGACCCCACTAAATCATGTTTTCACGACTCGGACTCTAAAGCAATTTGATGTAAAATGACATTCCGGACAACCTTTTAGTTTTGTTCGAGACCCGAAAACAAACAGAAAATGACCGAAATACCCTCGCAAGATTTTAGAAACAAGAACAACGCGTACCGACAGGAAAATAATTAAATTATATTTAATTAACACTTTTTATTAAATAAAAATATTTAATAAATTAGTTATCATTTTATTCAGTAACGTTTGTTAAAGACGCAAATATTCAAGTAAAAGATCATTTTACGGACAAAGTTTATCAGTAATATACAAATAAATAATAAACGTTTTAAATAAATTTTATAAAATGTTTATGAAAATTAGTCGAGTGAATACTCTTTTATAGGAAAAAATGATTTTAAAAAACAATGGCGGCAAGTTTCGTGACTAAAATAAAAAACGAATCGACCGTTAACTAGTTTCAAACAAATCCGAACCGATAGTTTATCCAAACTATATTAAAAACTTACACAATTAACCCTGTACTATTTGAGACATGTCACTTTTATTTATAACTTTTAATATATATATATATATATATATAAAGTTTACCCATTATTTTTTTGGATGTATACATAACACACACACATGCACCTCCATCCCTCTTCTCTCTTAAAATCCGGCAGCCACCGCGAGTTTTCCGGCCGAGTTCCGAAACTCACCCCACCACCCGATCTACTTGATCTACTAGTCCACGCGCCGCCACGCGCCCTCTCCATCACCACCACGCCACACCCACCGCTGCCACACCACATCCACCACATCCACGGTAGCCACATCAACATCATCACCTCGTCACACCACGACCATCCATCACTGCAACACCACCACCACGACACGAACATCATCACCTCGTCACCCTCACCACGTCACTACAGCCACACCGCCACCATCATCACCACCACAGCCACACACCAACATAGGGTGCGTTGGGTTGTTCTCAGTCACCAAAGGGTGCGTTGGGTTTAATAGCAGCCCCAAAATGGGTGCGTTTGATTGTTCTTATCACCACAAGAAGGGTGCGTTTTGGTGTAGCAAAAGCACCACGAAGGTGCGTTTGGCTTAACAGAAAACGTAAAGGGTGCATTTGGTTGTGTAGAAACACCACAAAGGGGCGTTTGGTTTGACAGATTCATCGTAAGGGTGCGTTTGGGTGTGCAGAAATACAATAAGTGTGTGTTTGGGTGAGCAGGAAACCGTACAAGGAGCGTTTGGTTGTGTAGTTAGTGGCATTTGGTTGTGCAGTTAGGGGCGTTTGGTTTAGCAGTTAGGGGCGTTTGGTTTAGCAACAATGGTGCGTTTGATGGTATAAATCGATTAATATATCGTAGGATTCTATAAATATAAACTGGATTAAATGGTGGTTTAAATGGATAAATAATGAATATTTATTATTTCGTTAGTTTATATATAATATGAAATATATATATATATATATAATATATAAATAAATAATATAAATATATATAGTAAAACACGCGCGCAGTAATTGCAACACGGATTGATTGAAAAAGGATTAAGTTATATAGTTTTAAGATTATAAATTTGTAATTATAAAATAACCGGATAAACAAACAAAATCTATACTTTTACAAATGGGATAACTATTTTAGCTAGAACCGTCAAGGAAACGAAATACTAGTTTATAAAACATTATTTTATAAATTCCCGACTATAAGGGTAGAAATACCATGATTTTGTAAATCTTACAAACATCGTTACATGATTTCAAACATTAAAACGTGACGTTTAATTTTTATGCAAGAACGCAATTATAATAAATTAGTGATTTATGAATTGTCAAAATATCTTGTTTCAATTATTTTTCTCACGTTCGTCATATAATACTTGCAAAGTATCATATACTCGTATTATTCTTTTGGGTGTTTGTCTTTGTCATATAATTCACGATATGAATTATACACTTGTTCATTCTTAATATGTAATATATACGGAATATATTATACACTTTACGTTTACTTTCGTTTACTTTCGATTTATTTTATTTAACCAACCACCAAACTATTACAACTTGAAATCTAAATCTTTATCAACGTGTCGCGTTGATGTACTAATCCATCGGAAAACCCAAATACATTATCCTAGGCTAGTGGGTCTTAGCCGTTAAGATAAACCGCAACTTCTTGATCGAGCCGTTCTGGTTTTTCCGTTTGTGTTGTGCTTAATATGTGCAGTTCTGCCAATCGTTCTACAACATCAATGTGAGTTTAGAGCCCCATGTTTTACTTGTTTTACATATATTTTTGGGGTGAGAACATGCTTGTTTGCAAATGCATTTACATGGTTAATTACAAATTGGTTTACACACTCATTTACATAGTTCGCTATGGGATACATTATTTGACTTCATATTTGGTCACAAATACATACTTTACTTTTGAAATGATTACGGATTAGCTTAAGCGGATTGAACTGATAACTACAAGTAAATGTCCGGGTGTTCTTGGAGGGGACACCTGCGAGGGGCACATATTCATTACTGCCCGGTGTTCTTGGAGGGGACACCTGCGAGGGGCACATATTCATTACTGCCTGGTGTTCTTGGAGGGGACACCTGCGAGGGGCACATATTCATTACTGCCCGGTGTTCTTAGAGGGGACACCTGCAAGGGGTACATATTCATTTCTGCCCGGGTGTTCTTGGAAGGTACACCTGTGATGGGTACATATGGTTTTCATTACTGCCCGGGTGTTCTTGGAGGGGACACCTACGATGGGTACATAGTGCATCGGTTTCATGAACTTAGAGTAATTGTAATCATTGTTTTATACACACATGAATATTTACTATGCCTTGAATAGAGTGGCTATACATACTTGAAACATTTTGGTGATATATATATAAATATCATACATGCTTTGAACAATTGCGGTACAACGTTCATACGTACATTTTTGTGACTATTTGAGGATTGAAATGGTCATGCATACTTTACAACTATTTGATTTCTAAAATTCATACATACATTTTGGAAGGACATTTAAGGATTTAAATGGTCATACACGCTTTACAGAACCTTGGTTCAACATTTATACTTAAACAAATCTATGAACTCACCAACTTTATGTTGACACTTTTTAAGCATGTTTTTCTCAAGTAAATTAGATGCTTGACCTACTTGATGTGCACTGGAGTTTAAATTTGGCAAGATTTCATTCATGGATTTCTACTTACATACAAATGATCAAATCTCGTTGGGTTGTTTTCAAGATTTTCATTGTGATGCAATTATGGGACAAATATTATATCAATTTCAATGAAATCAACGAGATTACTTTTCAAACGACACATTTAGAGGTCGTTCTGTTGTATCTAGCGCTGTGTATTATGAAGTAACTTCCCCGGACACATTTCCGCTGCGACACATTTTTGGGGGTGTTACAGATTGGTATCAGAGCATTGGTTATAGGGAACTAGGTTGCATATTTTACCCTAGACTATAACCGTTTTCACAAGCATTGCATCACAGCAAACATTTTCAAAGTGCATACACACTACTTGCTTACTTGCTTAGGTTACTTGTTACCTTAAGTGCTTACATGACATACATATATATAAAATATATGCTTGCATTCCTTTTGCGTATATCGTACGTTTATTTATATAAGAGTTAATTATATAAATACTAGAACATTTCTTAAGACATTGTGAGTTGCACAATGGTCTCATTTATACCTCAGACATTGTAAGTTACACAATGGTCTCATTTCGTTCTCAGACATTGTAAGTTAAACAATGGTCTCTAAGAATATTATTTTTCTTCATAACTTTATACAATATCGTATTACACGGAGGCCGTCATAATTTTGTTTACATGGAATTATGTATGAATCTAAGTATTACAAGTCTTGTATGGGCGGGACTTGTAATATGAGGATTGATATGATAATTGCTATGTTAACAAAGCCCGTCACAGTTCTGTTTACATGGGATTATGTATGAATCTAAATATTACAAGTCTTGTATGGGCGGGACTTGTAATAGGAGGATTGATATGATAATCGCTATGTTGACTCGTTCATAGAGACCTTTACCTTGTTTACCCTAACCGAGTACTCATTAACTATCTTGAACTCTAGGTCGATATTCCTTGGTAGTTTTACTCCCCGCCTCCGAAGACGAGTTTTAAACACTCGCCCCATACTCATTAGAAGCACATGCATCGTCATGTTATCCATCACCTTGAAGGTTATGTGAGTACGCGTATTGCATCGGAAATTATTAAGTAGGATGATTTATAATCTCTTTATTTGAAAGGATTGGGACGCCTCTTCAGTTAAATAAAGAAATTGTAAATCCCCGAACCATAAGTTTATCATTTCTTACTTACATAAATTAGGACGCTCCTTTATGTAAGTAATGAATTATAAATGAGTGGGCTTAATGGTATCCAATATGACACGAGTATGAACTCGAACCCGATAATCACCGGAATCCATTAAAAAGGTTTAGAAGCACAATAGTGTCTTGCCACTCTGCAAAAATCTTAAGGCCTCACTTGAACTACCTGATCTCATTCTTAAGATATTACTTTTGCCGTTGCAAATCCTTGCAATCATGAACTGTTCGTGGAACTAACAGACTTGTTACACACTTGAACTAATGGAGTTGATTTATCCTCGAACTAACGACTGAGTACCATATTCCGCCACCTATCACATAAACTCTCCCGCGAGCTCCTCCCATTTGTTAAACTTTATTCTAGGAATATTGTTTCTCGAAATGTTCTCACTCTCGGCATCCCATCATCGTTTGTTATAGTTATTGTTGTTATGGTTGCTGTTGTCGGGTCCTGGAGCGGTCCACACATGAATATTTACTGTGCCTTGAATAGAGTGGCAATAAATACTTGAAACATTTTGGTGATATATATAAATATTATACATGCTTTGAACAATTGCGGTACAACGTTCATACCTACATTTTTGTGACTATTTGGGGATTGAAATGGTCATGCATACTTTACAACTATTTGATTTCTAAAAATCATACATACATTTTGGAAGGACATTTAAGGATTTAAATGGTCATACACGCTTTACAGAAACTTGGTTCAACATTTATACTTAAACAAATCTATGAACTCACCAACTTTATGTTGACACTTTTTAAGCATGTTTTTCTCAGGTAAATTAGATGTTTGGCCTACTTGATGTGCACTGGAGTCTAAATTTGGCAAGATTTCATTCATGGATTTCCACTTACATACAAATGATTAGGGGTGAGCAGAAGAAACCGAAAAAACCGAAACCGAACCGAAAACCGAAAAAACCAACCGAAAATAGAAACCGATGGTTCAGTTTTTAATTTTTCAAAAACTGAAAAATTTCGGTTCGGTTCGGTTTCGGTTTTTGTTCAAAAACCGAACCGTAAAAATCGAACCGAACCAAACCAAACCAGTTTTTATAATAATATATAATTAATATAATATAAACAAATAAATGATAACTAAAAATTTTAAATTCATATTTATTTTATGAATGAAATTATTATAATATATATTATCTTAATGTTTATATATATGTCTGTCGTGTACGTGTGTTTACTTGACAATATATCGTTACATTGACGATCATACTATGTGTATTTTCACATGCATGTGTGTGTCTCTCATTTATATGTGTATAATTGTAAAAATTTGTGTAAACATTATTAGGCTCATATTGACAAAAAAAATTAAAAAAAAACAATCAATTTTCTACGTAAAACAAGTTAATTAATATAAATTAGCAACAACTAAATTTAAACGGTTTGAAACCGAAAAAACCGAACCGCCAAAAACCAAACGGTTTCGGTTTTTGGTTTTATAAAAACCGAATATTTCGGTTCGGTTTTGGTTTTAGCCAAAAACCGACCCAAACCGAACCGTGCACACCCCTAGTAATTTATTTTATTCAATAACGTTTGTTAAAGACGCAAATATTCAAGTAAAAGATCATTTTACTGACAAAGTTATCAGTAATATACAAATAAATAATAAATGTTTTAAATAAATTTTAATAAAACGTTTATGAAAATTAACCGAGTGAATACTCATTTTTATAGGAAAAATGATTTGGAAAACAATGGCGCAAGTTTCGTGACTCGAATCGACCGTTAACTAGCTCATACAAATCCCGAACCGGTAGTTATCGAAACTATATTAAAAACTTACACAATTAACCCTGAACTATTTGAGACATGTCACTTTTATTTATAACTTTTAATATATATATATATAAAGTTTACCCTTTTTTTATGTATACATAACACACACACATGCACCTCTATCTCTCTCTCTCTCTCTCTCTCTCTCTCTCTCTCTCTCTCTCTCTCTCTCTCTCTCTCTCTCTATCTTTTCCGGCCAACCACCGCCGAAAAACTTTTCCGGCGAGTACCTCCGGCCACCATCGCCGCCGCCGGCCGCCACCTAAAAAATTTATAATTTTGTAGATCCACCTCCGATCTACCACCCCACTCACCGCCACGCGCCATCTCCACGACACCACCATCATCATCATCATCGCACCACCTCCATCATCATCACAGCCGCCGCTGCTACACCACAAATCCACCAACATCATCACCATAGCCGACCCACCGTTATCGCCGCACCACCACTACCCCCTCGTCATCGCCACAACACCACCAACGCCACCAGCCACCAATAAGGGTGTGTTTGGTTTTAAAAACGACCCAAGGGGTGTGTTTGGTTTTCAACTTAGCACTAAGGGTGCGTTGGGTTTAATGTCGACACCATAAAAGGGTGCGTTGGGTTTCGGGTCAGCAGCCGTATAGGGTGGGTGGGGTTTCATAGTAACACATAGGGTGAGTTTGGTTTAATAAAAACCCCAAAAAGGGTGTGTTGGTTTGGCTGTCTACCGCACAAGGGTGCGTTTGGTTTCACTCAACCCACCAAGGGTGCGTTGGTTGTTCTATTTAGCACCAAGGGTGCGTTTGGGTTTTTATATCATATAGGGGTGTTTGTTTGTGGGTTTTGGCAGCAATAAGAGTGCGTTTTGGTTTATAACACCACAAAGGGGGTGTTTGGTTGGCTATAAGACAGCCAAGGGTGCGTTTGGATCTGGGTTTACCAGATTAGGGTGCGTTTGGTTTTGATATAAACACCACGAGGGTGCGTTTGGCTTAACAGAAAACTTAGAGGGTGCGTTTGGTTGTGTAGAAACACCACAAAGGGGCGTTTGGTTTGACAGATTCATCGTAAGGGTGCGTTTGGGTGTGCAGTTTCACACTAAGGGTGCGTTTGGTTGTGCAGAAATACAATAAGTGTGTGTTTGGGTGAGCAGGAAACCGTACAAGGAGCGTTTGGTTGTGCAGTTAGGGGCGTTTGGTTTAGCAGTTAGGGGCGTTTGGTTTAGCAACAAGGGTGCGTTTGATGGTATAAATCGATTAATAAATATATCGTAAGATTTTATAAATATAAACTGGATTAAATGGTGGTTTAAATGGTTAAATAAATGTAATATTTATTATTTCGTTAGTTTAAATATATATATATATATATATATATATATATATATATAAATAAATAATATAAATATAATATATTTAAAACACGCGAGTAATTGCAACACGGATTGATTGAAAAAGGATTAAGTTATATAGTTTTAAGATTATAAATTTGTAATTATACAATAACCGGATAAACAAACAAAATCTATACTTTTACAAATGGGATAACTATTTTAGCTAGAACCGTCAAGGAAACGAAATACTAGTTTATAAAATATTATTTTATAAATTCCCGACTATAAGGTGAAATCATGACTTTTGTAAAAGCTTTACAAACATCGGTTACATGATTCGTAACATTAAAACGTGCGTTTAATTTTATGCAAGAACGCTTTATTAATTAAATTAGTGATTTCCGAAAACGTGTCGAAATGTCTTGTTTCAATTATTTTTCTCACGTTCGTCATATAATACTTGCAAAGTATCATATACTCGTATTATTCTTTTGGGTGTTTGTCTTTGTCATATAATTCACGATATGAATTATACACTTGTTCATTCTTAATATGTAATATATACGGAATATATTACACACTTTACGTTTACTTTCGATTTATTTTATTTAACCAACCACCAAACTATTACAACTTGAAATCTAAATCTTTATCAACGTGTCGCGTTGATGTACTCATCCATCGGAAAACCCAAATACATTATCCTAGGCTAGTGGGTCTTAGCCGTTAAGATAAACCGCAACTTCTTGATCGAGCCGTTCCGGTTTTTCCGTTTGTGCTGTGCTTAATATGTGCAGTTCTGCCAATCGTTCTACAACATCAATGTGAGTTTATAGCCCCATGTTTTACTTGTTTTACATATATTTTTGGGGTGAGAACATGCTTGTTTGCAAATGCATTTACATGGTTAATTACAAATTGGTTTACACACTCATTTACATAGTTCGCTATGGGATACATTATTTGACTTCATATTTGGTCACAAATACATACTTTACTTTTGAAATGATTACGGATTAACTTAAGCGGATTGAACTGATAACTACAAGTAAATGTCCGGGTGTTCTTGGAGGGGACACCTGCGAGGGGCACATATTCATTATTGCCCGGTGTTCTTGGAGGGGACACCTGCGAGGGGCACATATTAATTACTGTCCAGTGTTCTTGGAGGGGACACTTGCGAGGGGCGCATATTCATTACTGCCCTGTGTTCTTGGAGGGGACACCTGCGAGGGGCACATATTCATTACTGCCCGGTGTTCTTAGAGGGGACACCTGCGAGGGGTATATATTCATTTTTGCTCGGGTGTTCTTGGAAGGTACACCTGTGATGGGTACATATGGTTTTCAGTACCGCCCGTGTGTTCTTGAAGGGGACACCTATGATGGGTACATAGTGCATCGGTTTCATGAACTTAGAGTAATTGTAATCATTGTTTTATACACACGTGAATATTTACTGTGCATTGAATAGAGTGGCAATAAATACTTGAAACATTTTGGTGATATATATATAAATATCATACATGCTTTGAACAATTGCGGTACAACGTTCATACGTACATTTTTGTGACTATTTGGGGATTGAAATGATCATGCATACTTTACAACTATTTGATTTCTAAAAATCATACATGCATTTTGGAAGGACATTTAAGAATTTAAATGGTCATACATGCTTTACAGAACCTTTGTTCAACATTTATACTTAAACAAATCTATGAACTCACCAACTTTATGTTGACACTTTTTAAGCATGTTTTTCTCAGGTAAATTAGATGTTTGGCCTACTTGATGTGCATTAGAGTCTAAATTTGGCAAGATTTCATTCATGGATTTCTACTTACGAAGAAACCGAAAAAACCGATACTGAACCGAAAACCGAAAAAACCGAACCAAAAAAACCAACCAAAAATAGAAACCGATGGTTCAGTTTTTAATTTTTCAAAAACTAAAAAATTTCGGTTCGGTTTCGGTTTTTGTTCAAAAGCCCAACCGTAAAAATCGAACCGAACCAAACCAAACCAGTTTTATAATTATATATAATTAATATAATATAAACAAATAAATGATAACTAAAAATTTTAAATTCATATTTATTTTTTGAATGAAATTATTATAATATATATTATCTTAATGTTTATATATATGTCTGTCGTGTACGTGTGTTTACTTGACAATATATCGTTACAATGACGATCATACTATGTGTATTTTCACATGCATGTGTGTGTCTCTCATTTATATGTGTATAATTGTAAAAATTTGTGTAAACATTATTAGGCTCATATTGACAAAAAAAATTAAAAAAAACAATCAATTTTCTACGTAAAACAAGTTAATTAATATAAATTAGCAACAACTAAATTTAAACGGTTTGAAACCGAAAAAACCGAACCGCCAAAAACCAAACGGTTTCGGTTTTTGGTTTTATAAAAACCGAATATTTCGGTTCGGTTTTGGTTTTAGCCAAAAACCGACCCAAACCGAACCGTTCACACCCCTACAAAAGATCAAATCTCGTCGGGTTGTTTTCAAGCTTTTCATTGTGATGCAATTATGGGACAAATGTTATATCAATTTCAATGAAATCAATGAGATTACTTTTCAAACGACACATTTAGAGGTCGTTCTCTTGTATCTAGCGTTGTGTATTATGAAGTAACTTCCCCGGACACATTTCCGCTGCGACACATTTTTGGGGGTGTTACACTTGGACTACGCCGTAGTTCAATCCTGCAACTTAAATAATTCTTCATAATAATTTTAAATTTCACAAAACCGTGTACATTTAGTAAATGAGCTTTGTGGGTATGTTCTCTGGAAACCCTCACGAGACTTCAATAATCCACTCGGGCCACCGAGTGGTTTAAAAGGCTTGTTGCATATGCTAAATGCAACTGTGATTCCTACAAAAGTGAGTTAGGATTTATTTCATTTCTTGTATGTATAGTTTATACATATTGTGCTATGATTGCTTTTATCCGAAATTATGCTTTGGTGTTAGTTTTCCCTTGAAGCTATAAAAAGTTGATGCAAATAGAGTGATGTTTGGTTGATACTTGGCTATAGGAAAACATGTTAATCCAGACTAGTTGGATGCTATACCAAAGATGATGGAGTTGCTTGTGATTGTGGATGTTGCTAGTGGAAGCAAACTTGAAGCATGGCTTAGAGCATGTTGTCTCTTTATCATACCGAGCAAATCTAGGGGAGTTTTCTGTTCCATTTCTAACCCTTTTTTTTAATTATATGCTTAAGTATGACTCAATTGGGAAGAAGGGATTAGAAATAAATGTCCTCTTGATTTTTACTTGCCTTTATTTTTCTAGTTTTTATTGGAAAATGTTTCATCTTTAAAATTTTGATATGTTTTTCAATACTTAACTAGTTAAGACTTAACTGAGCACACCTACCTTATAATTCTATTATGTGAGGATAAGCTTTTTTGTTTTCCCCTTATACATAATCCAATAAAAATGAGTGTGTCGATGGTTGTAGTAGACTTTAGAACTTGGCTTGGTATATCTTTTCGAGAGCATCATAATGAGCATTGAATAGAACGCTAGAATAGAAGGCACATTTTAGGATTAACCCCAAATAGCCTATATATGTTTTGTGTATATTGACTTTTCACACTGATTAGTCAATCCCCATGTTAAATCATTTGTTGCACTCATCTTTAGTACAAGATACCGCTAGTATAACCTGTTGAGCCATTCCTTTTGTTTTGTAATCCATTATATGTTATTGTTTCGTTACACCAATCACCTAGCCTATCCTATAATTTCTTAAAGTCCATAGTCGAGGAGTTGCTAGTTGATTTTGATTCCACTCATGAAAGTTGTAGGTTATGATAGAGGGTATGCGAACAAATTCGGGTTAGAAGATAGTTGATCTCAAGTGAGGGGATGCTTTTGTATATACGTGTCTGTATTACTTTTCATTGTATACTTGTCTTGCATAAAAAAATGAAAAAATAGAATAAAGAGCATGAAATCAAGCGTTTATTAGTTTGTTCATAGCTGATCATAAATATAAATCAGCTTATATGTCGTATAGTATAGTGGTAGTATTCCCGCCTTGTACAACTAGCGATGTCTTAGCATATCCGTTTTGATGTATGTAAATGGGATCAATTATAAACCCGTGCATTTCTATCTCTCTTTTCTATTTAAGTTTACATTTGTACAATGAGGGCATTGTACATCTCAAGTGGGGGAAGGGAGATAGAAATGCAAGATTATAGTGAATCTGGTTAGATTATGTGCTTATTTTACCCAATATTTTTTAAAAAAATAACACAAATTTTTTTGTTCATTGTTAATGAAGGTCGAGTTAGTGCGTCTTTCTTGCCTAGTTTATGGAGATTATGAGGCATTACACTACAATTTATACGCATTAACTCGTGTATTTTGAAGAACCATGGACTCTTGACCCTCGGTTGTTGCCTTATGGGATTTGAATGCGACTAGTGATGGAGAGATTGTGGACTTAGAAAACTATTTGTTTGTTTATTTTTTTCAATTTACACCAATTATAAATGTTTTCCCATGTCTATGCCTACCCTTAATCATTCTTAATCCTAACCTTTAGCTTACTCGAGTTAAAGATTTGAGCAGTCACAGGTGTCTCGTTCATGGATTTGGACGAGAATTTGTGGTTTTGTCATTTTTTCTGGAGTATTAGTATCTGTAAAGATTGAATGACTCACCTTGTTATCCTTTGTGTTGTGTCAACCCATTTGCCTTTTTGAACAGTTACATCTAGACTCTAGTGGTGGAGATTGGTATCATTGCCAAGCTTATGATAGAATACTCACCATAACTGAGTAGTTGAGTGATCACCAAAAATGAAACACATAGATTAGTGAGAGTATGAGTGTGATTCATTTTTCCTTTCGTAAGGTGCTCGGTTTAGCATTTTCTAGCTTATTTAAAGTTTAAATTCATGACTTCCAGGATAACTTGGGAGATATCTTTTTGAGAATTATTTAAAAGGTCTACTTGAGGATAAGTAGAAGTCAAGTAGGAGATATTTTATGACATCAAATAGTTAATACTTTTCTATAGCGAATTCCCATGTTTATTGCCTTGTTTAATATTATTTTTATATGAATCTGGTACTTAATTCGTCCATATTAGAGGTTCTGGATAATAAAGGCATTGGAATGGAAAGATGCAAGAGAAGGCTAAAAATAGTACCTATACTACGTAATTTAGTAAAGATACCAAATTTGAAGGAATGCTACTAAATCTTTACAGGAAGCGACTCAAGAGTTAAATGAAGAATAGTACCACTACTATATTATTTAGTAAGGGTACTATATTTTTAGTGAAGTGACACACATGATAAGATGGAAAATTATCATGCTTTAGAAGAAAGTACGACGTAGCTCGACATAATAACTACGTCGTAGTAAATCATTTTGGAACTTGATTATGAGCTTAGGAAGAACTACGGCGTAGTTGGCCCGTAGGAACTATGTCGTAGCTATCATATGCTAATGTTGGAAGGTTGCGTAGGAAGAACTACGGCGTAGTTCGACACAATAACTACGTCGTAGCTAATTATAGTTAATGAAGAAATGTTGCATTGGAAAAACTACGACGTAGTTGGAACTTATAACTACGCCGTAGTTAGTGATGCTCCAGGGACTAATTGTGCACAATTTATATGAAGTTCCAAGGACTTATTATATTTCGACAAAGACGATCAAGGGGTACACTGAAACTTACCCTTTACATATATATAGTAAATGAATCATACGATTCATTATCAATCTTTACCTGGTGTTTTTGTGTTCTGCCAACGCAAGAGACAAAAGACAAAGGGAGAGCAGATAGCTTGGTTGCTTGATTCGAGTATAGGGCAAACCCTTTGGGTTCGCCACGAGATTCAACTAGAAGATCGGGAGCATTATTTACGCACGATTTATACATGATTTTCAACTATTACAGTTTGATTTCAATTAATTCTTTTTAATGATTTATTTGATCTAGGCTTAATTTGTTGATGTTTGATATTTATTATGCTTAATTATTGTTCTTGTCGCTTAATTGGCTTATTATTCTTCCGTTTATTTATTTTTGATTTCACTGTCTGATCATTAATTTTCATGGATATCTTATTTGTTTGTCGTTTGATCCCCACGTTTTGATAGTATATGAGTTTGGCTTAGTTCTTAGTAGGCTAGTTATTAGGTGCTTATCCGAATGCTAGACTAGTAGGTTGATTGTGAAGGATTTTCCTCCTTCCTGGTTGTATAGGGGTTGTCGATATCACTACCTAAAGTCGGACTAGATACATGAGAAGTACGGGTAAATATTTGTCAGTAGATATTTAAATGTTAAGAAGTGGGAATGTTGACATTAGGCAAATCTGTAGGATAGTTTGGGGTTAATCACTATAGCCTGGATACTCAACCTTCGTGGCCAACGGGGACCTGGGATCATAGGATGTATAGGAAAGGTTTTAATGTCAATTTGGGTCTGTTAATATTAGAACCACCATATAAAATAAGAATTAGACATTGCACCTGAGATCACATTAATTGAACTTAGGATGTTTAACTAGTTAAATGCGTTCATTTTTTTTAGTTGTTTTCCACTATACCAATTCCCTTGATTAGTAAAACCAATTTAATTCCTGTTAATTATTTTCTTGCGAATTAATCATCAAACAGCTTTTAAAACGTGATAACCTTTAAACTCAGATTTTAGACCGCCCACTTAGCTCTTTGGACGACTTCGGATTTACCAATCCTGCACTACACATGACCGGGTTCTCTGCCTGTTAGTGCGTTGTAGACTATAGGTGAACGAATTTTATAAATTTAAAACTTGAACTTTAATTTAAACAATTATACGAATCAAGTGTCAGAGATCGTAGGATAATCGAATTTAACTATGGACTGATTAAAAATTAAAAAATGACTACTTTTATTAAAACGTAATCAAATATTCACTATTTTATGTTTAACAAATGATTTTAAACTTGTAGAAACTTAACATGAACCTATAACAAGCTTTAAGCGTAAAAGTTTCAAACTTTATTCGTAAAATCTAGATTTGATGCTAGGAAATAACCCGGTTCACTTCTTGGTTTAATTTTAGGTTACAAAAATCGTTTTGAAACACTTTTTTATGATTGTTTTTAAAAAGCAATCACTCCGTCAACTATATATTGGCTCTGATTCCAATTATTGTTCAAAAGATATCAAGAATCAACTTATAATATAAGAGAGAAGGTTTAGAAAGAGAGAAATTATGTTATTGTGTTAACCGAAATACTGCAAGAGTTTTTATATGATGATGTAACTCTGAGACAAACCTCACATATTGAGATGGGGAGAAGTATTTAACTCCTCCTTATTACGTTAAGTCCATAAATAGGCCATATACTTACACAAATTTTCACATATAGGTAACGAACTTTGAAAAATACTATTGTCACCTATGAAACAGGCTATGACTTGTCAAAATAGGTAATATTACTGGTTCTCTGCCACATCAGTATAACGGGCCCACTTTTTTTATATACATAGGGGGTGTTTGTTTGAGGGGTATGGAATGAGTGCAATGAGTTTGATTGCCAATAAATGTGTTTGGTTAAATTAATGGGCTTACAAATTGAGTTTCAAACCTTTAAATAATGGTGTATACTCATTCCTATACCACCTCAAAATTAAACCTACACCCATAGTCATTCCAAGTAATAATCCAAACGGGCCTTTAGTTTTTTTATTTGACCCAAAACATAAACACAAAACTCAAGTTCTAACGGGTATATTTTCCCCCCTTCAAAACTTAAACCCCAAATCAAAAAAGACTAGAAATTATAAGGATATAACATAGCTCAAAATTACAGTATAAGGATACTATGTCAACATGATCGCAGCAAAACGGGACCCACTGAAGAGTTGAGTATTTCACTAAGGGCCAACTGTACTTCGCTAGAACCATGCTCGCAGCTAATGAAGCTTGAAAACAAAGGAAAAAAGCTAGATAAATTTTTCTCAAATTAAGACCTTTTGACAAAGGTCAACAAATTGAGAGACTGCTTTTGATTCTTCATAAAATGGAGGTCGGCCAACCGCAAGATTTTGTACAAACATGAGGCTGGTTTGATAGGATTCGACTTCAAGTTGTAATAATGATGGGTCCTGCATTTGTGTCATTGAGCTAAGCTCTTGTAGCTTGGAACGTAATGTGACATAATCATCTTGTGGGCATGATTTTCCACTTTATGCAATGCATCAAAAAGTACTAAGGTGTTGTTTGTTGATAGGTGAGGTCTATACATGTTGTAGATCTCTATAATTGCTTGACAAATTCATACAAGTATATGTTAGATCTCCTTCTAACTAGTGATATATTGGAGCAAACTAATTATCTTACAAAGAAAAGTCAGCATAAGAAGTCGAATTTCAGTAAGGTTTACTCCCTTCATCCAAAAAAATATGCGTTTGACCGGAAGATAGTTCAATAAAAAGTATCCCCTAATGATCAAATTTAATAAATCTAAAAATTTCCCTTAATAATACGGCACTGATAAAACTTGTAGACCACAAATTATCTCACCAATATTATGCAAAGCCTCCAATCTTTTGGATGTGCCATATATATTACCATCGTAGCATTAAAATCACAAAAGTTGAACAGCAGCGCGGCACTTGATTCTTGTTAGGTTTGCCTTTAACCATCGTGATTATAAAAGGAATTGCATTCGATTGAATTTCAGGTTAACTAATTGGGTTGATGAGAAATTAGGTTTCATAAGATTTATTTGGGGAAAAGGAGAGTGAGAAAATGATACTGAAAAAAAAAACATAGTGACGTGTACAACTTACCTGGTATTAGCCGGTAACCCATCACAAATTGTGACGATATTGGTGGTAATAGCAATGTTTTGAAAACCGGGTTTTGAATCGACCCGGTCGAGTCACCGGGTTACTGGTTCAACCGGTTGGACCGCCGGGTCAACCCGGTTTTTCAATATATATATATATATATATATATTCAATAATTAGAAAGAAAGTATGTATATAAATCATGAAATATTTCATATATTAAGCTTAAAGAATATTTATTAACAAATATAACATGTAAAATTAAAATTGCGTCGCAAATATATACAATTAACATGTTTTATTTATACGAAAAAACCGAAACCCGGCCGGGTCTCATGACCCGGGTCACTCCAAACCCGGTCAAACCCGACAGGTCAAACCGGGTTTCGAAAATATGAAACCCGGTTTAATTTGACTCGTTTTTTCGGCCGGAACCGGTTCAACCGGTTGACCCGGCCGGGTCGAACCGGGTTTCAAAACACTGGGTAATAGAACATAAATACTAGCTACATGGGTGACAATGGTATTTCCCAAAATTCGTTACCTGTATGTGAAAATTTGTATAAGTACATAGCTTATTTATGGTCTTAACCTTATAAATAAATATAAACATAACAATTTACATAATGACTAAATGACCCTTAACCTATTAACCTAAGAAGTACGATCATCACTTCAAAAGGTAACAACCACTGTACAAATTAAGAAATTAAAATTAATATTACTAGTATAAAACAAATTATTGTTAGCCATTTACCTCAGATCTTATATATCCTTTTGCATGTCGAAAAAAAAAGAACACAAGGATTAGTTGGTTAATGTATGTTGAATTCACGTGTGTTAGAGTATACGGAGTATATAAGATTGAAGATACGTAAGATATATTTTCAAAAAGACCGATAACATATTTATTTTATGGATAAACAAGCATAATTGTCCGCGCGTTGCTGCGGGGCGGTGTTTCTTTTATTACAGATGTGGGTGTTTTTTTATTAAAATTTGTATGGTAAGATTTCAAAGTTTTATAAGTGTGGTTTGCGTGTGCTAATTTTTTAAAAATTATGTGGTTAAAGGTTGTTTTTTTAGGTATTTGGATTCTTTTTAATACAATTTTATAAGATTTGGGTAAATACGTGTTAACCATGATTGCCCGCGCGTTGATGCGGACCATTAAATTTTTTATTTATTTTTGGTTTTTTTTGTATTTTGTGCGGCTTTATTTTTCCGGTCTCATGTTTAATATTATTTTTTTATATGGGTTTATGTGTTGGGCGTCATGTCGTGGGTATTTTTTGATCTGAATAAGTCAATACTTTTGTAATTTTTTTTTTTTTTTGTGCCGAGCAAAAAATTTTTTTTTTATATTATTTTTGTGCAATAGTTTCTTTTTTTTTATATGGGCTTATGTGTTTTGTCTCATGTCGCGGATATTTTTTGATCTGAATAAATAAGTACTTTTGTAATTTTGTTTCCTATTTTGTGGCGAACAATTTTTTTTAAAGTTGCCTAGTTAAAGAAAAAGAAAAACAAAAAAAAAATGTCGAATGGATCGGCCCAAAGTAGGAGCCCAATGGGCCGGTTACTGTAGCACCACTGTAGCAAACTATATCAAAACGATATAGTTTTATTCCACGCATAGTATATGTATATAATGTCGCTAATTAACTTTTAAATTTTGTTCAATATACGTAATATGACCGGTATGTTACTAGTTTAACGGTTACCACTTAGAAAAATTACACGAATGGTCATTTTTACACTTATTATACATATACTTTAACGTAGGGGTGAGCAAAATGGACCGCGGACTCGACCGGACCGAGAAACCGGCCCGAATCGGATCGAACCTATTTCGGTCCAGTCCTCGGTCCATCATTTTTCTTATTTTCGGTCCTCGGTCCGATTCGGTCTTAGGAAAAAAACTACAATTATGCCTTGTTGGACCGGACCGGACCGAAGAACGAACCGGACCGGTCCATTTCGGTCCGGTGTTTCGGCCAAAGTCGGTTTTGGTCCGGTCCGGCTTTGGTTGGTCCGATCTGGTTTTCGGACAGTGAGCACCCTACTTTAATGCAACGTTTAGAATTTTTTTTTTACTTTTTTTCATTTTTTCATACGAGTTTTTGTATTTTTTTTTCTTATTTCTTTCAGAGTGATAATTTTTTTTCTTCATTTTTGCACTTATTATATTTATATTTAAACGCGACGTTTAAGAAAAAATTATTTTCAAGAAATAAAAGTCACAAGAGGGGTGTGTAATGAACAAAATTTAAGTCACATGAGGGCATTTGTTTTAAAAAAAGTTTAATGCAACGTTTAGAACTTTTTTTCCCAAAAAGAGTTTTTTGGGGAAAGCTACAAACACGCAAGATACATTTTCAAAAAGACGGATATACGTAACATACTAACTTTAGAGTTGAACATCGCTAATTAGCTTTCGGATTTTGTTCAATATATGTAATATGACCGGTATATGACCTGTTTACCTATTACCACTTATTAAAGTTACAGTAATGGTCCTTGTGGTTTGCGTTGACTTCCACCGTTAGTCCCATGTCATGTCTTTTTTTAAATAACTTTAGCTGTTAGTATCTTTTTAAACAAGTACCTTTCACCGTTAGTCGTGTTTTTAACCGTTGATTTTTTTTTTAACTGTTAATTTCATGCCATGTTTATTTTATTTTTTATTTATTTCTTATATAACTTTAGCCGATTATTCGATACACTTATTTTGACCCCATTTTTACACCAACGATTCCACCTATTGCACTATAACAAAGGATAAGTACCTTAGTTTACAATTTTTTTACGTTTATTACACTTTTTAACACTAATCTTTTTACATTTGTTCACACTCTTTTTTTACACTTATTACAATTTTTTTACACTATTTTTTTTTACTTTTTCATTTATTCATGCACTAATTTTTTTTAGCACTTAGAAAAATAGCACTAATTTTTTTTGACACTTATTACACTAATAATAATAATAATAATAATAATAATAATAATAATAATAATAATAGCATATTTTAGTATTTTGCATTACCAAGCCAAGGGTATTCTTGTAACTTTACATAAAGTGGTAAAATTAACGGTTAAAGAAACATTGGACTGAACTTGTTACGGATTGTCAGACTTTGAAGTGGATTCGATTTTTTTACATGGACTGAAAATGAAATAACCGGTAAACCAAAAGGACAAAAAATGTAGTTAACTCAAATATTTTTGCACAACTTTTAAGGGCATCCACTATGGTGGGTTTATGAAAAGGTCTAAAAAAGATGAAACTATCTATGTTTCATTTCAAACATAGTGGACACTCATTTCATTTCTACGTGACATGAAGAGGTCTTAATTCTTGAACTTCTTTATGAATTCGACACATTTCATATGAGGGCGTTAGTTTTAAAAAAAAAGTTTAACGCAACGTTTAGAACTTTTTTTCCTAAAAAGAGGTTTTTTTGGGGAAAGCTACAAACACGCAAGATACATTTTTAAAAAGACGGATATACGTAACATACTTACTGATAGTCTGAACGTCGATTAATTAGTTTCGATAATTTTTGTTAATATATGTAATATGACCGGGTATATGACCTGTTTACCTATTACCACTTATTAAAGTTACAGTAATGGTCCCTGCGGTTTGCGTTGACTTCCACCGTTAGTCTCTTGTCATGTCTTTTTTTTAAATAACTTTAGCTGTTAGTCCCTTGTTAAACAAGTAACTTTCACCGTTAGTCATGTTTTTAACCATTGATTTTTTTTTTTAACTGTTAATTTCATGTCATGTTTATTTTATTTTTTATTTATTTCTTATATAACTTTAGCCGATTATTCGATACACTTATTTTGACCCCATTTTTACACCAACGATTCCACCTATTGCACTATAACAAAGGATAAGTACCTTAGTTTACAATTTTTTTACGTTTATTACACTAATCTTTTTACATTTATTCACACTCTTTTTTTACACTTATTACACTTTTTTACATTATTTTTTTACTTTTTTCATTTATTCATGCGCTAATTTTTTTTAGCACTTCAAAAAATGGCACTAATTTTTTTTGACACTTATTACACTTCTAATAATAATAATAATAATAATAATAATAATAATAATAATAATAATAATAATAGGATATTTTAGTACTCTGCATTACCAAGCCAAGGGTATTCTTGTAACTTTACATAAAGTGGTAAAATTAACGGTTTTAAAGAAACATTGGGACTGAAATTCTTACGGTATTGTCGACTTTGAAGTGGATATGATTTTTTTTCCATGGAATGGAAATATGAAATAACCGGTAAACCACATAGGACAAAATATGTATAGTTAGTTTAGTTAAATCTCAAATCATTTTTGCACAACTTGTAAGGGCATCCACTATAGGTAGGGTTTTTTAATAATGTCTTAATAAGATGACAAATATTCTATGTTTAATTTCATAACTACGTGGGACACTCATTTCATTTATATCGTGAAATGAAGAGGTCTTTTATTCTTGAACCTCTTTACTGATTTCGACAGACACATTTAATGCATTTAAATTGTGAGACTCAAATTATTCTCTCGTTGTAACATGTTTTCTTCTTTTTCTCGTTGGTACTAAGAGAAAAGGGTGTAGTAACGCACACCCCAGGTGTTGGACTGATGTGGCCTCACGTTGGGTTGTGATACTGCACCAGTACCTCGCGTTGAATTGCTCGTTAGTTATCCAACGAGAGTTGGTCTCTTGTTTCTTTTTTCTTTTATTATTACATTTTCAAACATAGCGGCTAGTTTTGTTAAAAAAAATTATAACCGTTTAATAATGGCTACTTAAAAAAATCCTTTATATCACATTTTTAACACACAAACAAAACACTTTCACTTTCAAATATGAATCCGAATTCAAATTATAAGAACGAATATGTTTTCGAAGACGATGACGAAAGCGCCATTTTGTTTATGATGAAAGCTATTGTCACTCCCCGTCAACGGCGGAAACACGAAAATGCGACATACTGATTTACATTGCACAAGATACAAGATCATACCATCAATTTACAAAAGATCTAGATTTACAATAGTTACAAGTTCACACTTTTAAATCAAAGTGTACAAGTCTCAAGTTAACACCCCACATGTGTACTTCTTAAATTTTCATTTCTCCCGATTTACCTTGGTTCTCAACACACCTGAAAATGATACTCAAAAAGGTCAACCATAATGTTGGTGAGCTCGTAGGTTTGAAGAAAAACCCAGTCGTTGTGCCAATATTTCAAATAGTGGACAATTATGCAATATGACCGTGAATATATGCAAAACATTCAAATTTCATGACTAAGCATCCCCGCTAATCATACACCATGACATAGCATCCCCGTGCTAGTCGTCACAATAGCATATACCTATGCTTTTGGAGTCACAACTCCAAGGTCACCCGCACCTAAAGCCTACCAGCTGGACCATCATAAACATAGCAAATCCATGCTAATCACATACCTTGGCATGCATCTCGATGAACGCAAGTACAATCAAACCACATAATATTCACATAGCATTCATAAGCACATAACATTGTCCCAAAAACAAAACCACGTTTCGCACAGTAAGAAAACACATTCAAAACAGTTTTGAGTATCATTTTCCCCCAACGGAAAAGACATAATAAAATAGGGCTACAAGAACTCACCTCAACAGATTATACAAGCTGAACAAGATAATCTCTACACAACGCACAATGGTACCCGGCCACGACCTAATCATTAATTTTACCTTATTAACATTTTGTACAAAGTTGTCTTATTGTACAAGCGTTTGTCCCTACTCACACGAAATCCTCATTACAAAACTCTTGTTCTCATTACAAAACATTTTGGTATCATGGTTGTGTGGTAACTAAATAAAACAACTCGATGCAATTGGCCAAGTGCGACACCAACACATATTACTCAAAATAGACTTAACAACTAAAATAGGACAATTGTCTAAACGATTCGAGGAAATCCGACGAGAAATGGGGCAAGAATTCAAAGATCGGAAATAAAAGAGTAAGCATATCCGTAACGATAAAGTATATATATATATATTTAGATGTATATATATGATACTTGAAAGAAAATATTAATATTTTATTATTTTCGTCTTCTTATCGGGGTAAAAGGGTAAGTATAAAATATTGCCATCTTAGTGTAACCACGCTTGATCGTTTAATCTTGACACTTAATGTTTGTTAAAAAGTCATCTTTTGTCCTTTAGTCGGATCGACACAAAGATAAGTCTTTCTACAATATTTTCTAAGTGTGACTCGTTTTTATAAAATCCGATATGACCCGTTCGTCCTAAGGTTTTCAAACCTTAAACTTTCAACACTTCCCATAATTTTCCAAAGTTTCGACAAAATGCCAAAAATCCATATTTATGACTCGTTCACCCAAACATGACTATAATCAACCATCTTAACCATTTTCCACTTTCGTAAGTACCCACTAACCAACTTATCCATCTTAGAGGTCTAGGCTTTTAAGTTTTCATCTATTGAGCCCAAAAGCCCAATGTTAGTCCGATCTCACTTGTTAAGTCTTACATAACCATTTTCAATCCCATTTAGGTCCATTAGTTGATTCACTTGTCCCCCAGGCCTTATGGCCCATTAAGAGTTTCATAATTAGTTCGATAGTTTTTAAAAAACAAAGTATTTATGCTTTAATGGACCTTTCAGTCCAATGCGTCCATGAGTGTATATCATAATCCAATAAGCCTCAAAATAGTTCAATAAATCTTAGAAATAAGTAATAATCAAAATATAAGCCTGAAATATCAATATAAGCCGAAATCAAATATAAGCCGAAATCAAATATAAACCTAAACCAAATAAGCCGAAGCCAAATAAGGCAAAGCTAAATATAAACCAAAACCAAATAAGCCGAACCAAATAAGCCGAAGCCAAATAAGCCGAAGCCAAATAAGCCGAAGCTAAATATAAACCAAAACCAAATAAGCCGAATCAAATAAGCCGAAACCAAATAAGCCAAAACCAAATAAGCCGAAGCCAAATAAGCCAAAGCTAAATAAGCCGAAACTAACCCAAATGGGTCAAGCCCAATAACATTTTTCTTTCTTTCTTTTTGTTGGGCCGAGACCAAACAAACAAGCCCAAAAGTAAAATAAGCCCTAAACTAGCTTATTTTAAGCTACATTTCGAAACAAGTCGAAATAAGCACTTGACACAAAAGTTATTTTACCGCCACAACCATGATATTAAAATGACCATTTTGTTTCTTTCCTTTTTGTCCACGTCAAACCACACACACCCTTTAATTTTATTTTGTCAAAATTTTAAGCTTAGATTTCTAACAAACGCATTGTACAATCGTGTTTTGATCATTGTTTAGCTACCAAAAGTACAAGAATTTTGAAGTTTTGAAAACTTACAAGTTTTATGGTTTTCGGTTGGAAATCGACACGAGGAGACAACCCAAACGTTGTTTAAATGATAACCTGAATACTAGAATCAACCCAAAACTTTTATACATTCGTGTTCTTGATCAAATTTAACAAAAATGTATGTGTTTGTGTGTGTGATAGGGTCGGACGAGCAAGAGAGTAAAAAAGAGAGAAGAATTGGTTTTCAAAATCATGCACACAGTGTGCAAAGAGACAAATATTATAGTCCTAGGAGGTGGACACACTAACTAGAAACTAGCCATCTTGTTCCCCCCTTTGTCTTGACCGGTCATAGGATCCTAGGGGTCTCGGGAGTCTTTGTTTTGTGTTGGGTTTTCTTAAGACTCAAGTTTTGCCAATTTAAAACGTTACCCAAAGTTAGCTATTATTTTTATTGAATTTAAAAACACTTTTCCAAGAACTTAGAATATTTACATGATATATTTCCACATTAAACTTCCAAGATTCATTTTGAACATTAATGGGCGTGTTGGGACAAAAATACGAGTTTAGTTTCAATTTAACCAAAACTCTTCTCACAAGTTTAGAAGTATCTCAACTTCAAAATATGACTTGTCTTTTAGACTTGTTTAAAAACTTCACTTTCACGACCATTACTGACTTTAATTAAATTTCACGAAAACACCCGCTTTCTGATAGCTTTTAGATCACACCTCCACGATTTACGTTCTAGACGAACGTTACTTCAAATTACAAAATCACTTATCAATTCGTTAAATTCACCCAAGATTATTAAACCCGTTCTCAAATTAACTGTCGTGCCGGTACGCGCTGTGTGACGATTTTCGCAGAACACGAGAAAACTTCCCGGAAAGCATTAAAATGACAACATAAACACTCCGATACGGAAAGATGAATCAAAAGTGATTCACTTACGAAACTCAAGACTCTCTCAACACCCGGTTAAACCGTAACAATTTCACGTAAAATAAGTCAACCGAAGTCAACTTTTCAGCTTTCTCTATGAAAACTGACAGAATCGAAAGACACCGATATAATTATAGTATTTTAAAATATTAAGACCCAGGAAAAGTTTACCAGTTATCACAGTCTAACCCCCTTAAACGAATTTCGCCCTGAAATTCAACTCAAATCATCAAGCACAACAACACAAAATTTCAATTCCTTAACATAACGCACTAGTTCTCTACCGATTCAGTCTTTTTAAGCAAGGTTTCTTTTGATTCCCCTAGAGACTTAGTTCTAAAGTTCGGTCTTTACACTTCCTCGTGATCTATATAGATCTTGTTTCACACAATATGATAGTCTTTCCTACTATCTCCTCAACTTGATAGTTCTTCTTAACCTTTAGATTACATATTCGGTCGGGTGTCCAGATATGATCTAGTCCTCGACGCGACAACATAACTCTTAAAGCATTTGACAGCATCTAGTCCCTTGGTTGTTCTATTCAGTGGGTTTAGTCCTTCAAGAGGTGTGTGTCCCACACATCACGACTCTTGCTTTGCTCTTTCAAGATTGACTAAGGTTTGCTTATCAAAAGTCTAGACTGTTGCAAGTGGATTTTACTTGCTCTGAGTACTTTGGGTTCCAACCCACTAAGAATTTAGAATATTCATTGGGGTTATGCTATAATCAAAATTAGGTTCCAAATCAGTCTACTACAATTACGGCCAAGTCTCCTCATGACTTCAAAGGGTTTTACCTAACTTCGCGTTCTTCCAACGCAACAGTTCGACATGGCATCTTGAAAATTTTTCAAGTTCCACATAGGTGGGGAATAAGTGCGTGAGAGGTCTCACAAGAATGGTAACTCTACTCGGTGTGAGTGACGTGTCATATCGAATATGTGTAAATAACGACGTTCTCGCGTACCAATATACCAGCTCAAATAATAAAACATACTGCCATGCATTAATTTCCTAAAATCGTACAAAACTTTCTACCTCTAAGGTTAATCCTGACTTCAACATGAGTCGTTTACAAACTAATAACAACTAGCTCATAATCCCTATCAACTGAACTATCCAGCATAGATCTAGCACTAATTGAAGCTACTCAGTTTAGTGGTGTACAAAATTCTAATCAAGAATCTCATATAGTCTACTACTCTCCTCTAAACTCCTGTCTCCTCTCTATACTAGCAACACTATATGTCAACTCCAATCGCTCACGCCTCTCCTCAACAATTTATATCCTCAAATCATGGTTCTCCCTCTGAGTATCATATATAGCATGCCACAGACCTGCTCTCTGGGCATCACTCTAACCTGTCCATGCCTTTAAAGTTAATATTGGCCTCCATATAGCACTGAATGTCATCGTAGCCCTCTCCTGCTCCCGCTCTAAACTCTTAATCCTATAACGTTGAGAGAAAATCTCATCCCTAACCGCCCCCGACCTAGTATACAACTCCCTAAGGTCTCGATCATAACCCTCAAACAAAGTAGGTGGTAGTGCATCCAAACCTTATGTATGATTATAGAGTATGCTCCCGTGAAGCTCAAGTTGTGCCCCTAACTCTAAGAACTCATCCTCATCTACTGCTATAGTAGCTGCTAGGGTAGTCACTGGTGAAGCTACCAGGGTAGGAACTGCTGGGGATGATGGTGAAACTGGCAAGGGGCCAGACGACCACTCAGGAGATGGCGGTGTCTGAACAGGTGCAACTGGTGGTACATAAATCAAAATGTTGATATAAACTCTGCCATCCTTGGGATCTACCCATGTAACAATGGTGGGCTGTCTAAATGCAAATACCCTCTCTGCTCCCTCATGCTCTGGCACATACCTAGAGCCCTGTCCTACCTTAAACGTACTGGGCATCTCGTCCTCTCCTACAACTAACTCACAACGTCTCAACGCCCCATAACGTATTGGGCACCTCGTCCTTAGCCGGGACTGCCCGCTGCTGACCCTCGGGTGCAGCCTCCTCCTCCTCCTCCTCCTCTGAACCAGGACCCTCGTCCTCTAAACCATGACCCTTATCCTCTGAATCCTCTCTCTCTTAATATCTTAATCTGAGCTCTCATCCTTAGTGTCCTCTACAAGCTTTGATGTACCCCGATACCTCTTCCGTATGGGAAGGGTCAGAGATGATGATGGTGATGGTGTCTAGTAAGAGGATCTATACATGTTGCGAAATGAAGAGGGAGACAAAGCAGCTGCCTTCGTTATTCGAGCTTACATTCCTGGGGATAAGGTCGGCTGAGTACACACAGCCATACGTGCGGTCCTACGGTGGAACAAAACTCGAGTGGATGTAGGGGTGGGTGAAGTATGAGTAAATGGGTGATCATGTGACAGTGGTGCGGTGGAATCCGATGAAGCTAAGGAATGTGATGAGGTGATCCTAGTGTCTGATGGATCGAAAGCCTTAAACTCCTCTGTCTTTGAGGGAGCATCCTCTAGCTCAGAATCAGTGTCTACAGTGGTAGGTGTATGAGCCTGTCCAACTATCAAGTGAAGGTCATCTAATGATGAAACGGGTGATGGTACAACAAGTAATGGCCGAGGAACCTCTGTCTCCCTAAGATCCTCAATGGGTCTGGACTCAGTGTCCATATAAACTAAATGTGCCTGCCTAACTACCACATAAGGGTCATCAGGTAATAGGTTAGGCACTCGGGAGCTCTGAGCTCTGACAGTCTGTGAGATAATCTCTGAATCAAAGTGATCTGTGGTAGACATGGCCTATGATAACACGGTAAGGGTATAAGTACTCCCATAAAATATCATTACTCAAATTCTCAGTATAACTCTACTTACATATAGTAATCAACATAATGCTTGAAATTAGGTATTCGTAACCGTATATACATATATATATATATACTCTTATATATATATATATATATATATATATATCAAATATATCAAAGGGATACGAGCGACAAATAGGCACCAACCAAGTTCGATATAGAACAAGTGCCTCACGACATCATACAATACAACAACATAGCTATTAAGGTCACATCCTTAATCAACATCGCTACCAACAACATATCTACCAAGGCTCTCAGGGCATCATAAAATATAATTAAGGCAACATGGCAAACACTAGACAATCAACGATAATCTAGACCTCAACGCCCCCAAGCATTCTCATACCACATTACTACGCGAAAGTACATATTATGCACTATGTACGCTCAAGGCCAGTTCATTTTCAGGTGGTCTTAGACTTCACATATTCCTAACATAATTTAAGAAAACTACCCCTATCATTTCATAGTCCTTTATAAATTAAGCATAGTTGATCAGGCTATGCGTAATTTAGAAAAAGTTATGAACTGCTCGGGCTAGTTAACTTTCGCCATGTTTGAGGTTTTACGAAAACTTTAGTTTGGTTATAGTTGCGTTTTTATTTTTATAAAAATAGGCATTCTCTATAACCTTGGCTCTGATACCAATCTGTCACACCCCGTCAATGGCGGAAACACGGGAATGCGACATACTGATTTACATTGCACAAGATACAAGATCATACCATCAATTTACAAAAGATCTAGATTTACAATAGTTACAAGTTTACACTTTTAGATCAAAATGTAAAAGTCTCAAGTTAACACCCCACATGTGTACTTAAATTTCCATTTCTCCCGATTTACCTTGGTTCGCAACACACGTGAAAATGATACTCGAAAAGGTCAACAATAATGTTGATGAGCTCGTAGGTTTGAAGAAAAACCCAGTCATTGTGCCAATATTTCAAATAGTGGACAATTGTGCAATATGACCGTGAATATATGCAAAACATTCCAATTCCATGACTTAGCATCCCCGCTAATCATATACCATGACATAGCATCTCCGTGCTAGTCATCACAACAGCATATACCCATGCTCTTGGAGTCGCAACTTCGAGGTCACCCACACCTAAAGCCTACCAGCTGGAGCATTTACTTAGGGCAAGACCATCACAAACATAGCAAATCCATGCTAATCAAATACATTTCCATGCATATCGATGCACGAAAGTACAATCAAACCACATAATATTCACATAGCAGTCATAAGCACATAACATTGTCCCAAAAACAAAACCACGTTTTGCATAGTAAGAAAATACATTCAAAACAATTTTGAGTATCATTTTCCCCCAACGGAAAAGACATAAAAAATAAGGCTACGAGAACTGACCTCAACAGATTATACAAGCTGAACAAGATAATCTCTACACAACACACAATGGTACCCGACCACGACCTAATCATTAATTTTACCTTATTAACATTTTGTTCAAAGTTGTCTTATTGTACAAGCGTTTGTCCCTACTCACACGAAATCCTCATTTTTATTGCAAAATCCTCATTCTCATTACAAAACCCTTGTTCTCATTACATAACTCTTGTTCTCATTACAAAACTATGTTCTCATTACAAAACTCTTGTTCTCATTACAAAAAGTTTTGGTATCATGGTTGTGTGGTAACTACATAAAACAACTCGATGCACTTGGGTCAAGTGCGACATCAACACATATTACTCAAAATAGACTCAACAACTAAAATGGGACAACTGTCCAAACGTTTTGAGGAAATCCGATGAGAAATAGGGTAAGAATTCAAAGATCGGTATAAAAGAGTAAACATCTCCGTAACGATTAAGTGTATATATATAATATATATATATATATGTATATATATATATATATATATATATATATATGTGTGTGTGTGTGTGTGTATATATATATATATATGTATATACATATATATATATATATATACATATATATATATATATATATTTATACATATATATATATATATAGTAGGGATCCAGTGAGAAGTACAAATTACAATAAACATGTGGGTGAGAAGTGACTAAAAACAACCATATTTGAGATTGCAATGACTTTCATTATGTTAATTCTATTCATCTAGATGACACATTTAAAGTTTGAAAGGTTAATTTGATGTGTAGATGGTGCAAAATTGATTTTCATGATTTTGCACATGTATGAGGACAAAAAATAAGAGAAATATGAAATGGCAATCTAAAATATGTATATGAATCTAATTAATAGTAGAAAACAACATTGTGATTGGCATTATAATGCATACTAGATTTTAGAGGATGCATCTAATTCAAGTCGATGCATCTCTGGATTTGCGATTATAGTTACTTCTTTATCCTTCTTATTTTAAGAAAACTTTCATTGATCCTAACTTTTATTTATATTTTATTTATCTTAAATGGACAACTCATCATAACGATTGAGGAAACCGACGAGAAATAGGCTAAGAATTCAAAGATTGGAAATAAAAGAGTAAGCATCTCCGAAACGATAATGTGTATCGTTTCGGAGATGCTTACTCTTTTATTTCCAATCTTTGAATTCTTAGCCTATTTCTCGTCGGGTTTCCTCGAATCGTTTGGATAGTTGTCCCATTTTAGTTATATATATATATATATATACTATTATATTTATAATATTTATATTTTTTTATATATATATATATATATATATATATATATATATATATATGATACATGCATTAAAATAATAATATTTTATTATTTTCGTCTTCTTATCATGCTAAAAGGGTAAGTATAAAATGTTGCCATCTTAGTGTAACCACGGTTGATCGTTTAATCTTGACACTTAATGTTTGTTAAAAAGTCATCTTTTGTCCTTTAGTCGGATTGACACAAAGATACGTCTTTCTATAATATTTTCTAAGTGTGACTCGTTTTTATAAAATCCGACATGACCCGTTCGTTTTTAAGAGGTTCCCAAGGTTTTCAAACCTTAAACTTTCAATACTTCCCACAATTTTTCAAAGTTCTGACAAAATGCCAAAAATCCATATTTATAAGTCGTTTACCCAAACATGACTATAATCGACCATCTTAACCATTTTCCACTTTCGTAAGTACCCACTAACCAACTTATCCATCTTAGAGGTCTAGGCTTTTAAGTTTTCATCTATTGGGCCCAAAAGCCCAACGTTAGTCCGATCTCACTTGTTAAGTCTTACATAACCATTTTCAATCCCATTTAGGTCCATTAGTTGATTCACTTGTCATTGGGCCTTATGGCCCATTAAGAGTTTCATAATTAGTCTGATAGTTTTTAAAAAACAAAGTATTTATGCTTTATTGGACCTTTCAGCCCAATGCGTCCACGAGTGTATATCATAATCCAATAAGCCTCAAAATAGTCCAATAAATCTTAGAAATAAGCAATAATAAAAATATAAGCCCGAAATATCAATATAAGCCGAAATCAAATATAAGCCGAAACCATTATAAGCTGAAATCAAATATAAACCAAAACCAAATAAGGTGAAGCCAAATTAGTCGAAGCTAAATATAAACCAAAACCAAATAAGCCAAATCAAATAAGCCTAAACCAAATAAGCTGAAACCAAATAAGCTGAAGCCAAATAAGCCAAAACTAACCCAAATGGGCCAAGCCCATTAACATTTTTCTTTCTTTCTTTTTATTGGGCCGAGACCAAACAAACAAGCCCCAAAATAAAATAAGCCCTAAACTAGCTTATTTTTAAGCTATGTTTCGAAACAAGTAGAAATAAGCACTTGACACAAAAGTTATTTTACCGTCACAACCATGATATTAAAATGACCATTTTGTTTCTTCCCTTTTTGTCCACGTCAAACCACACGCACCCCTTTAATTTTTTTTGTCAAATTTTAAGATTAGATTTTTAACAAACGCATTGTACAACCGTGTTTTGATCATTGTTTAGCTACCAAAAGTACAAGAATTTTAAAGTTTTGAAAACTTACAAGTTTTATGGTTTTCGGTTGGAATTTGACGCGAGGAGACAACCCAAACGTTGTTTAAATGATAACTCGAATACTAGAATCAACCCAAGACTTCTATACCTTCGTGTTCTTGATCAAGTTTAACAAGAATGTATGTGTTTGTGTGTGTGATAGGGTCGAACGAGCAAGAGAGCAAAAATGAGAAAAGAATTAGTTTTCAAAATCATGCACAAAGTGTGCAAAGAGTCAAGACAAATGTTATAAACTAGGAGGTTGGACACACTAACTAAAAACTAGCCATCTTGTTCCCCCCTTGTCTTGACCGGTCATAGGATCCAAGGGGTCTCGGGAGTCTTTGTTTTATGTCAAGTTTGCTTAAGACTCAAGTTTCGCCAATTTAAAATGTTACCCAAAGTTAGCTAGTATTTTTATTGAACTTAAAAACACTTTTCCAAGAACTTAGAATATTTACACGATATATTTCCACATTAAACTTCCAAAAATTCATTTTGAACATTAATGGGCGTGTCGAGACCAAAATACGAGTTTAGTTTAAATTTAACCAAAACCCTTCTCACAAGTTTAGAAGTATCTCAACTTTAAAATATGACTTGTCATTTTAGACTTGTCAAAAAACTTCACTTTCACGACCATTACGGACTTTAATTAAATTTCACGAAAACACTCGTTTTCTGATAGCTTTTAGATCACACCTCCACGATTTACGTTCTAGAGGAACGTTACTTCAATTACTAAATCACTTATCAAATAAGTTCGTTAAATTCACCTAAGATTATTAAACCCATCCTCAAATTAACTGTCGTGCCAGTACGCGCTGCGTGACGATTTTCGCAGAACACGGGAAAACTTCCCGGAAAGCTTTAAAATGACAACATAAACACTTCGATACGGAAAGATGAATCAAAAGTGATTCACTTACGAAACTCAAGACTCTCTCAATACTCGGTTAAACCGTTACCGTTTCACGTAAAATAAGTCAACCGAAGTCAACTTTTCAGCTTTCTCTAAGAAAAATGACAGAATCGAAAGACACCGATATAATTATAGTATTTTAAATTACTAAGAGCCAGGAAAAGTTTACCGCTCATCACAGCTATCGAGATGCACGAGATGATGGAACAAGAAGAACGGGGTCAAAGTTCAAACTCACGACAACCTATATACCATGAGTATGACGATGCGAAAAAATGTTTGATGCGTGACTATTTTGGTGAGCATCCAAAATATTTGGACTGGAAGTTTAGAAGCCGCTATCCTATGAGCCAAAAACTATTTTTAGAAATAGTCAAAGGTATATCTTCTTATAATGCCGAACCTCTTCTCAAGCACTTTAAATTTTCAAAGTTCGTCCTAATTGTACAGGTCAAATGAGTTTAAGTGTTATTATAAAATGCACTTCTCCCATATGCCAACTGGCATACGACACAACACCCGATGCATTTGATGAATATTTACAAATTGATGAACATTGATTGTATGCTCGCTATAACGCGGTTCATGGTTTTTCGGAAATGCTCGGAAGCACTAATTGTATGCATTGAGAATGGGTAAAATGTTCAAAGTCATGGCATGATCAATTTGGAAGACGTGATAAAAAATATCCAACAAAAATGCTCGGAGCTGTTTCTAGTAAAATCTTTTACGGTTACACAAGATGAAAAACAATGGCATTTGTAAACAACGACAAAAAAAGTGCAAGAAAAGACGTCGAACAAGCTTTCGGTGTTCTCCAAGGATGTTGGGGAATTATACAACAACTGGCGCGTTGTTATCATTACAACAAGATATGAAGTCATGTATACTTGCATCATATTGCATAGCATGATTTTGAAATATCAAAAGTATGCCATTAGTAAATTCAACAAGATGTATGTTTCTCTTCACGCCAACATTCAACGTACTTGGATTGAAATATGTGAAGTTCAACGGAGGAAGGAAAAAGAATTATGTGATCGAGAAACTCACGAAAACCTTCAACAAAATATTATGGGGCATCTATGGCAACTATATCAACAACAAAATTAGTTGACCAATAATTTGATGTATTTTTTATTTTTCGTATGTTTTTTAGTTTTTTTCGTATTATTTTTAAATTTTTGTATGTTTTTTATTAATTTGTATTTTGTATTTTTAATTTAAATGAATGAAATATTGTTGTTTGAAAAAAATGGAAAAGAAAAAAATGGTGGGTTCAAAAATTGTAAGTTATTTAAAGTTACTGTTACGTATGTTTGTGTGTAAGTTAGATTGGTTTAAGTTAAATAAAAAATATATATGTGACACACTTGTAAATTACTTCACCCTTTGCTCTAAATCATAAATAGTTGAATACAATTTTTTTGAATAAATTGGTATTAAAGTTGGAATGGGTATGGTTAACAGTTTAAGTATTAATTTAATATCATTTAGATATAAAACTATATTAAGATACCAAAGGATCAATTCATACCCTTCATCTTCATTTTAATCCAATGTATGAGATTAAACCCAACATTTTAACAAACCCATTTTCAATATTTTTTATCAAACATTAATATCTTTTAAACCGTTAATCGTTAAGCGCAAAAAATCATTAATTGAATAAATGGTCCATGTGGTATGTCGAGTTTAACGGAAATAGTCCATATACTTTGTTTCCCCGGATCCTCTCCCTGTGGTTTCAACCCGTATCAGGTTTGGTCCATTGACCGATATTTATGTTAGTTTGACCGTTAAATGAGGGATCATTTTTGTTAAACCCGACAGACCACAGGGACCTTTTAATCATGCATTTAACGGTCAAACTAACAGAAATATTGGTCAAGGGACCAAACCCGATACGGGTTAAAACCACAGGGAGAGGATCCGGGGAAAAAAGTGTAGGGACTTGATAACATCAAATATTTAATACTTTTTAGTGTCAAATTACCTCCTATATTACTTGCAAATGTTTCACTAATAATCGAAAACGAGATATTTTCTATCATTTTGTAGTTTTCAGGTGAAATGCAGGTAATTGACAAGAAACAAGGGAAAAAGGACTAAAAGTACAAATATTCATGAATTCTTAGAAGTAGTTACGGCGTAACAGATTTGGAAGGTTACGCCGTAACAAATCTCAAGCAAAGACACATCATTCATGAGGAGATTACGGCGTAACCACATATATGGTTGCACCGTAACTAGTATTATGGAAAGAAATCTGGACCAAGTTAGAGTTACTGATTATGGAAAGAGGATCGGCGTAACATGGCAACCAGGTATGACGTAACATATTCAAGCACTTTACGGCGTAACACCTTATGTGGTTACTCAGTAACCAATCAAAAGTCAAATTGCATTTACTACAAGTTTGCTGAAGGGTTTACTGTGTAACCAAAAATTGGTTACGCCATAAACTTTCGTTACGGCGTAACCAAAAATTAGTTACGCCATAAACTTTCATTGCGGCGTAACCAAAAATAGATTACGCCATAAAGTTTATTTTTGCCTATACTTTGGAATGTCAACATCAGCAAGGTTACCACGTAACCCATAAATCAGTTACGCCGTAACACCCTTAGAAGCCTATAAATAGGGGCCGAATTCAGCCCTAAGAGTCATCCTTCTCCTTCCCATCTGAGGGGACGACTAAGACATCTCCTCAAGTCGTTTTCAGCACTCTCCAGCCTTTCAAGAAGGAAGAATCTGATCCCGATCATCATCATCATACAGTTTGGTTCAATTATCATGTTTTTATTACTATCATTAATTGACGATAATATTGATTGTATGAATACAGTTTTTGGCTAAGCTTATCTTATTAATTATCATTCTAATTCATTTACTTCTTGCTAATTGTGGATTGGACATATTACTTTGACCATAAGAATGCCACATATGATGCTCGCTCACCATGACCAGTGGGACAAATCCTTGTTACTATAAAGGCTATAGGGGCTGGGATTTGCGAGACAATTGAGGATTAGATGATCATTTAATCATCGCTTTCACATTAAGTAGAATAAGTGAATCATTAAGTTAATTAATAAGTAATTAGGACTGTATCCCCTTCTCTTCTTTCATACCTAGTTCATTTCAATTGAGTTTTATTCTTTTCATCAAAACAGCTTTTTAAACGTGACAACCAACTTAAACTCAGATTTGTAACCGCCTTTTAGCTCTTAGGTAGGACCTTGGTAATTACCAAAACTACACTACTCAACGATCGGTTTCTTTTGCCCACCGTTAGTGCGTTTGTAAGGTAAAACGAGTTTTATAAATTTAAAACTTGGTAAATAATTATTTAAAAGAAAATACGCATTAAGTTTTTGGCGCTGCTGTCGGGGAGCTAATTAGGATTTAAATTTGAGTTGTGTATATATTTTATTTCAGTGTTTGTTTCCTTGTAATAGCATAATATACTTTATCTCTTGTTTGATTTTCAGGAAACGTGAAAATAAAGCCTGATATTGAGAACATGACGATGAACGAGTACCTTGAGTATGAAGCTACGAAAGAAAGACAATTGTGGGACGATGTTCGATCCAGGAGAAGTCCAACAAATTATAATGAGGCGGATGTTGACTCTTTTCACCGGAATAAGAGTAAGACTTTTAGCTATCCGTACTCTCATAACTTAGCTCCTTCACACCCTTGTTTCTTGCCTGTTCAACCCTATCTTAAGAATTATTTAGTATCTACTAATGAGGGAAACGATGTAGACATTGAAAGTATGACTATAGCAGAATATAATCTATACGTTTCTAAACAAGGCCTAGGAATGAATCCACTCAATAATCACTCCTATGGTTTCACACCCCAATTTTTCGCTCAACCACCACACACACCTAACACTAGTAAGAAGGATTTCGACTTTAATAAAATCTTGGATGACTTATTTAGAACAGGAGCTGAAAACATGAAGCGAATAGAGCAAGATATAGTTCAGGATAATATTTAGGAACATGATGATGATTCGGAGGAAGATCAGGAGGAAGATGGTGATGATGGGGATACTTTTGATATGTGGGATATTACGGTCGAGGAAGTAGAACTAATTAGAAAATTTTTAACGTCCCTGATGAAATAGACGAAATAGTATGACCTTTTATCCCATAACCAACTCACACCACACCACCTAATGATGATTATGTAGCGCCGGCTACTAAATCAATTTTGGACGAACTTTTGGAAGAATTCAGAGACGAGATATTGAATGTAACCATGGTTGATGATGAGGCTGATATTAATCCTACTAAGGATTTAGAAGAGCTTGAAATACTTCTCGCTAAGGAACCTCAGTCAAATTTTGAGAAAATACAAGTGCATTCAGTTATCATAAATACCGAGCCTTTCATTCATACTCAACTAATGAGTCCCTTATATGGAGTGTTCAAAACATCTAAACCATGCAAGGTAGATAAGGACATTATATCTCCTGGAAGGTATGCCTTATATTCATCATTTCCCTATCCTGTAGCATACTTACACCCTAAGGGTGTCTATTGCTACTTCCACCTACACTTGATCCCAAGTGAGGGGATGGACACCCGATTACCTAGTAAATAAGGGTGGAGACAAGCTAGAGACTAAAACAAAAACAAGCGCTTCGTGGGAGGCACCCCATGCCTATCTTTTAATTTATGTTTTGTCTTATTTTATTTTTTTGCATATTAGTTGGTTTGTATGTTCCTTACTTGGTTTTGCAGGGGTATAACAGCGAGGAGACAAAATTCAAGGTCACCTCGACTCGTAATTATGTGGTAATGTTGCTACTGTTGCAGCAATTACGGCGTAACCAACACAGTTACG
>BQNB010042027.1:0-43287 GCA_026074375.1 Tanacetum coccineum | reverse complement strand
CATAATTATCTATATTTTAGTGTTTTTAGTCAATTTATAGTGTTTTACGGGGTACAAAATATGTATATTTTAGCCAATATCACTTTTGCATGTGATGTGGTAGGAAATGAACTGTAATGCAGTATGTTATTTACGTTGTTCATAGGAATAATTTAATGTAAATGTGGCTTGCCGGTTTTAACGATATTGATTGTGTTTTCTTGCTTTTGTTTGTGATGTGGTAGGAAATGAATTGTAATGCAGTAGGTTACTTATATTGTTCATATGCATGATTTAATGTAAATGTGGCTTGCCATTTTAAACGAAATTGATTTTGCTTGCCTACTTTTGTCTTTAATGTAGTAGGAAATCAACTATAAAGCAGTAAATTACACGGAAACAAAAAAATTTTAAAAAAATTAGTAGGATACACGGAGCTAGTGACTGTTGGTAACGTGGAGGAAAAGAAATCCGAGGTCAAGGAAAGAAAACCAGCCGAGGTGACTTGGCAAATTAATCCTTACGAGCAATACTATTATAGCTACGGCACACTGTATTATTATGTTTATTAGATGTGAGAGGTAACAAAATGAAACAGAGTTTGAGTAATTAAAACAGAGTGATGGAAACTTTAGTGTATCATTTCATTTTATGTAAATATGGCTTGTGTGATACATGGAATAATGAAAAGAGTTGGACAATTGCGAGTCTTTCCAATTGTCAAGTTTATATCAATTTAATATCTCTCAAGTGTTCGCTTCTCGAATTAATTGTGAGTGCTGATAGGTCTTTAGTTTCAAGATAAAAATATTGTACAATATACTAAAAGTCATGACATATGCGGACAAAACCGACTACTTTTTGTTGCGGGCTGTTCTTAACCCAATATGTGTAGGTATAGTCCATGTGTTCTTAGGCCATTACGGGTGTTTACTCTATCTCTTTCTTGATTCTTCCACTCACAGATAACCTCATCTTTTTTCCACCGTTTGTTTTCGCACACACACCACACGCACGTGAACCTATATTTGTAATTTTTTTTTAAATAGTGTGTTTGAATTGTTGATGTAGTTGGTTTAAGGAATTGATGCAGTATGTGTCTTGTATGTGGAAAACGAGCCTAATTAGATTAGGCGTGTAGTTTTTGAGTGTCAAAACGTGTTTGTGTGTGTGTGTTTGAATGATTGATACAGTTGGTGTAAGGAATTGATGCACTAGGTGTCTTGTATGTGGAATGGTATATGCTTAATCACACATACCATTTTCCATTAAAACGGACTTAAATGACTAAAAACGTACCAAAAATACATTGTATTTGTATGTTTTGCATTTGAATTGTGCAGGAAACGGATATTCAAGAAAAGGACAAAAAGAAAGCCAAAAACGACAAAACCGAGCACGGAATGGAAAAGACAAAGTCAAATCGAAGCCAAAGTCAGTCAAAGTCAAAAAGTCAACAGGAAAGTCAACCCCGACAAAGTCAAAAGTCAACCAAATGAAGAAAATACAACTTGAGGGACTAAAATTGCCAAACCTCAAGTTGTATTACAAGAATAAAAAGACAAGGGCTGAAATTGGAAATTAGGTGAAGTATAACTTGAGGGGCCAAAGCTGCCAACTTACCCAAAACCATTTTTTCCCGCCCAACAAAACCCAAGAACCAATCACGGGGTCTCTTCTCCCCTTTTACCCTGCAACCTCTACAACCCCTTGGGTAAAACATCTCCCCCACCTCCACTATCACCACCTCCCCATATATAATTGCCAAGTTGGCAATCCCACCACTTTCCAAGCTTTTCGATGGCTGTGATTGACTCAAAAGAAGCACAAAAGAAATTGAAGGCTGGGATTTGTTTTAGAATCACCTCACACAACAAGCACACTTGGGTTTTTGTCTCTACAAAGAAACACAGAAGAAAGCTCAGCTGGAAGACCCAAGGAGGAAGTTTTTAGTATAAATAGGGCCATTGTAACCCAAGAAAAGAGATGGGATTTCTTAGTTAAATTTTAGCTTATTTTTATGCAATTTTACTCTTCCAAGTCTTGTAACTTTAATTTTCGTCTTAATGCAAATTTGAAGTTTTTAAGTCAATTCTTGAATCTCTGTATTTCCTTTGTTAAAAGTTGTACTTAATATGTTTTAAGTTCTTATATAATCATATAAGTCATTTGTTTTAACTCAAATACTAAGAATTTAAGCAAAGTCACAAAAAAATTCCACACTCAAATATACCACAGCCTATGGATGATAAGCCAGTTCTAGATGGGCTTATGGACACTACTAGCTTATTCTATACAAGCTAGAGCTTGTAGATTCTTTGTTTAACCCTGTTTTGAGCAAGGGTGTTGTAAGTCTCTCTTTTTCTTATTTTTCTTATTTACTGTAGAACTGCTTATAGTGCTTATTTGTCACCTATATTTTATTTATGCTTTATTATGATGTTTAGTGCTTATCTTGCTTAGTTGTTAGTTTAAAAGTGATTTGTACAAATTTCTTAGTTTTAGTTATACGTTAGTAATGAGTTAATACTGTCGATTGAATCATCTTTATTTAAGTGCTTATTAATGATTGAAATCTGCTATTAAGTGTCTTATTTTGTTATTGAATAAGCTATTTATACAATATTAGAACCAATCATCTTAAAATAAAAAGATAAAAAAAAAAAAAAAGATTTTTGAAAACTTTAAGGGGTTGTTTGGAACAATCAGTTAAAAAACTAAACCCATTAGTTAGTACTGCGAGTTCTCCTTTGGGTATTGTTAAGGCTAGCAGTACTGAAAACTCAAAGGCTAGCATTAACTAACCTCTAGGTTAGTACTGATATGTTAATACTGTTAGTACCTGTTAGTTCATTTTTGCGTATTAAGCTATTATTTGCTGACATAATTTTAAGATTTGCTTAGCTTTTTAGAGTAGATTAAGCCATTTTCGTTTACTGTCTTTAGTAGAGCTTATTTAAGTTTATTTTGCTTTTTAAAGTAATTTAAGAGTTTATCAGTTTTTTTTTTTTTTGTAGCTATTCGCCATTCTAGTTTATTCTAGTTGCTTAATTCTTATGCCTGAGTGATAATTATGCTTAAGTAAATACTTTTTAGCTTATTTGCTTATTTTTTATTCATTGTGTTTTAATTAAAGCAACATAATTAACTCAAAGCTAAGCAGTAACAACCTAAGTTAGTAATAACTGAGTTACTTCTTGCTTAATTTAGCTTAATTGCTTGTTGAATTTGCGGTATTTGAGGGTTGAGGTACGCTTTTTTAGAATTGTCTAGGCACTGTCTACTTATTTACCTTGCTATCTTAGTTTCTTTGCTATGGGGATTAGTGCCCAACATGTCTGTTCCATTATTCATTGCTTAATTGAGTCTCAAACTGCTTAGCAGTTTATCAATTTTTATCAACTTTAGGGTTAATTTGATAATATAGTTTTTTTTCTGGCTCGCATTTTTACATTCCAGCTCATTTTAGGTTTTAAATCTTTAATAGCTTTCGTGTTAGTTTTCCTTAATTGCTTTTGCATTTTATTTAGAAAAATCAAATCCAAATCTTTGTCATTCAAACATCAATCATCAATCCGTCATTCGATTTTCCATTCAAGCCTCGTTGGGACATAACGACCCGGAAATACTCTATACTACTTCCGGTTTCATTGATTTTGTGGATTTTGATCCTTGTTATATATTTTTATATTTTATTTTATATAAACAAAGGAAAAAGATTACGCGAGTACCAATGTTTGGCGCCGTTGCAGGGGAGGCTTGTGAAACGAATTATCCGTACGTTTTAGAAAAATTGTGTTTGAATTTTGTGAAGATTTTTTTTATAGAAATTACAAAAATATTTTTCATTTTCTTTTTAGTATATATTTATAAAACAAGAAAAACCAAAAATATAAAAGCATTGTCTTAATCAAGAAATAAAATTCATCAATCATATAATACTTTCACTAAAGTATTATCATAATAAATTCCGGTGAACTTGTTGGTTCCCAAATCGAACAAAAGATTAAAAAACTTGCCATTTGTGTCTCTTGTACGACGTACGGCTCACCTTGATATGATAACAAACTAAAAAGTGGTATAAGAGGGTTTGTTCCAAGGAACGACACCCGAAAGGAGAAAAAAGCCCTTCGCGCTATTCCACTCCTCCCGCTCACCTATTGCGTTGTTTCATTTTTGAGAGCTACCGTGAAGTACGTAGATTATTGGTTGAGAGTTGTCCTACCTCATTGTGTCCTCGTTGAAATACATTGTGAATATATCATTGAAAAACCACAAAAATTAGTGTAAATTTTCTTTTTTATTATTTCTATTTTGTTATGCCACTCGTTCTCAATGCCCGAAAAACGTCGACACCAACAAGTACGACAACTTTTTGTTGATCACCCAATCTTGAGAAACCAAATAACAATCAGAAACTCTCAATCTCCCATAGTTACGATGGCCGATAATCGAACTATGGCGCAATTACTCAAAGCACCCACCGAGGGTTACGAGGATGCGATTCGTTGTTTCCCTGAAATTCACCGCGAACAACTTTTGAAACAAGCAATGGTCTACTTTAAATCTTGTTTCAAAATAAGCAATTTTTTGGACATGATAAAGAAGACCCCATGCTCACATCCGATATTTCAACAAGACCACTTCTACTATGAAAGTTCCCTGAACGTCCCAAGTTTTACCGTCGGAGTTAAGCTTAGCTTTTCTCATTTTCCCCTCGAGGTGCCGCCCCGGCTTGGCTTGACAAAGAGCCCCCTCGATCGATTCTTACATGTATGATCTTGTTTCGAAATTCAATAAACAACTTCTTCCCTCCCTCTAAAACAAAAAATCTTAGAAATGAAATCACAAGATTCAACAAAAATTTAATTAAACGTTTTTTACGAGGTCATGAGACCGATTCAATTGATCTTCTAGGGAAGCCCGCATCCATGGTTTTCAGAATTGCATCAACTCGATACAATCTATAATGCCCTAAATTCGAATGATCAAGATATTGAACTACCCGCTGCGGTGGTAACTTTCTGGATTAAAATGCCTCTGAGAAGCAAAAATCATCCGAGAGCAAGTCCAAAGTTTTGTCAATATCAAGCAAGGCATTGTTTCTAAAGTGAGTACGTAACTCTTCTACCCGTAGCAGTTTCATCCGATGTTGCGAAGCTTGAAAGATATGGTAAGCAATGATTCTCGATAAGAAAAACCAAACTCTAGACTCCCGCACCGTAAAAGCGGTCGAGCAAAGTTGTGTAAACTTGCGGGTGGTCATTCTTACTCAAATTGTCCAGCCACCGATTGCAACAATTATCGTGCGACAAATCCCCAGAATACTGTCACAAGCCGCGCAGTTAACAACCAACCAAGGGGAATCTCAATTACCGACCTCAGATGGTGTAAACCAAATTCGACCTCCGGATTTTCCTCCATGGCAAAACCAATCAAAACAACCAAATCTGGTGATCAATGTCAACGCAAATAAGAGGGAACCATTTTGATCCAAAAGGTGGGGTAATAAAGTATTCAATCATGGACAAGTTACCAACCCCAATTAATCAACACTGACTTTTCAAGCTCCACCTGTACCAAGCTACCAGTTCCTCCCAGCACCGGGTGTGTCTAAGCCCGATTTCTGATAACTACGTCAAAGCTAATGACTCGGTTATGCAAAATATGCAAAATCAAATGGCAAAGTATAACAGGGAAGAGAAAGCATGAGTGGAGATAAAGGGGGAAACGGAAAAGGGAAAGGAGAAAGGAGAAGATGAGGAGGAGAACGAAGAAAGGAGGGGACGCGAATTAGGGGAGGAGGGGAGAGGGGCGGAAGGGAGAACCAGAGAAGGAAGAGGAAGGACCGGGAGAGTAATGAGGGAGAAGGGGAGCAAGACGGGGGGCGGATGGTGGACCCAGGGAGGGCGACCGTGGACAACCACAGGAAGGGTGAGGGAGGGGGAAGGGAAGAGAAAGGAAAGGGGAAGGAGAGCAGGCGAGGTGAAACAGAGGGCAGTGGAGAGAAGGGTGGGACCAAACAGGCCGAAATGAGACCGGAGAACCCCGATGGGGAGTGACCAAGGGGGAGATGAGAGGGGGAGGAAGGAGGGGATGGAAATGGGACCGAAACTGAAAATGGAAGTGGAAGAAGGAGGAAGGTGGAGGACGGGTGAAGTGACAAGGTTGAAGGTAAGACCGCCCCGCGCTACAGAGGGGGGGGGGGACCCGTGGTGGGCAACGGGGAGGGGCAGAGAGGGAGTGAAAAAGGGGGGAGACCTCCTGATCTTCAAATTCGAGAATAGTTATACCGCTTCTACTTTGGGCTCGGGTTCTCTTCCAACAACACATTGCTAACCTGAAAGGTGAGGTGATAACAATCACTACCGAAGCGGTGATTCCTATAATGGACCTCAAATTTCTTCTCCCCTAAAGAGACGGAAAATAACCCGAGGTGACAAAGGATACGGTGCAACCAAACACCGAAAACATCCAACCTTCGGTGGTCCAAACTAATGACCAAATTGGTGAGCCCGTTGTTGTTTTTCAAAGACTAAACCAACCTTGCCTTATCCTTAAAGGGCACAATGAGAACTCGTAAAAAAAACGATCTTCTAGCTTTCAAAATTTATTGGATTTATTCGGAATCCCATTTCGCCTAAGTATTTTCGCGACGCCTCCCTACACAAGCCCAAATTTGTACCAATTATAGAAAGCTCCTTAATGACAAGGATAAGATAATTGATTGACCAAGACACTGCTGGTAAACGAAGAATTGCTCGCGTTTACCTAAAAACTTTTCCCCGATAACTTTGATCCCCCGTAGATTTCCTTATACCGATGTGACTTTCGGAGATGAATGAATGCTTAGCCTTGCCATCCGGTGCAAAGGCATCAACCTAATGCCTCTCTCCTTTAGAAAGAACTAATCTCCAGCTTTGACCAAAACCCATGCTACATAATTGCCGCCCGAACGATTTTCTACTCCGAACCGCATCGCTGAGGAATGTTTTTCATGAAGGTGGACGTTTTTCTTTCCTGCCGATTTTATGGTCGTGTGATTACATTGCCATCCTCGGAGTTCCCCTAATCTTAGGAAGACCTTTCTCTTGAAGACGGCAACGTGTTCTTAATAGATGTTCACGTGAACAACATGACCCTTAGACTTGATGACCAATCTGTGACTTTCAAAGTTGGTGATACTAAAACCTTCTCCTACAATATCATTGAATCGGTTAACCGAGTCGATGTTGTTGACATTGCTTGTGAAGAATATGTTTAAGAAGTATTTGAAAGTGGCAATCCCACTTCTACTTCGAACCTTATATCGATTCTTCAGCTCTCCATCTTTCAATCCTTCGGAGAATGATTTTCTAATGGAAGAGATCGATGCATTTCTTGAACATGATGATTCAATCCACCAGATGTTGACGGGAACTTATGATTCTGAGGGAGATAATGTTTACCTTGAGGAATTGATATGTGTTGGATCAATAGTGACCCACAAATTTTTACCTCCGTCACCATTTTGTAAAATCAATGTGCCGATAAGATTAAATTATCATGTGAAGATCCTCTCGACCCTTGAACTCAAGACTTACCATCCCATCTTGAGTATGCTTTTTGGGGAGGGTGATGACAAATTACCCGTGATAATCGCAAAAAACTTGAAAAGGAGGATAAAACCGCCCTGATCAAGGTTCTTAAGACACACAAACATGCCCATACTTGGGAGATTTCTGATATTAAGGGGATAGACCCACAGTTTTGTGCACCCCTAGAGATTTTGATGTAGGAAAATGCCAAACCGTAGTTTCAACATCCAGAAGAGTTACTCCCAAACTCCATGGAGGTTATTAAGCAATAAGTAATCAAACTTCTTGATGCCGGTTAATTACCCCTAATCACTGACATCCCTGGGTAAGCCCGTTCATTGTTCCTCCTCCCCTAAGAAGGGAGGCATCACCTGGTGAAAAATGAATAAAATGAGTTAATACCCACTAGGTTTGGTTACCGAGATGGCGAGTTTGCATCGACTACCGAAAACTCAATGAATGCAACTCGTAAAGACCATTTCCCGTTGCCATTTATGGACCAGATGCTTGAAAGATTAGCCGAAATGAACTATTGCTTTTTTGGACGGAAGTCTCCGGCTACTTTTTAGATTCCCGATAACACCACTTGATCAAGAGAAGACTACCTCACCTGCCCACATACGGGACATTTGGCCTATGCGGTCACCTGCCTTTTGGGTATGAAATGCACCGGGCACATTCCAAAGTGTAGGGTTTGCAATCTTTCACGATATGAATTGAAAAAACCATGGAAGTCATCATAGGATTATTTTCTCGTATCGGTGATTCTTTCTCCTCTTAGCCTTTCCTATTTAGACAAAATGCTCCAAAGGTGTGAAGACACCAATCTTGTGCTAAATTGGGAAAAGTGCCACTTTATGGTCAATGAAGGCATATCTTGCCATAATATTTCTAAAATCCAGGATATGTAGGTTGATAAGCAAAGTTGAATGTCATTGCAAAATTGCCAATCATCACACTACGTGAAGGGTATTCGCAGTTTTCTCGGTCACTCCGGATTCTACAAACGATTTATTCAGGATTTTTCAAAAATCGCCCGGCCTATGACCCACCTCCTTAAAAAAGAAACTCCGTTTATCTTCTCAAAGGAATGCATCGAAGCATTTGAGACCCTTAAGATAAAGTTAACCCAGGCTCCAATTCTAGTTGCTCCCGATTGGGACTTGCCCTTTGAAATCATGTGTGATGCAAGTGATTTTGCTGTCGGGGCATACCAAGAGGCAACGTAAGACCTAGCCCTTCTAGCCGATACACTATCAAGCAAAACTATGACTGAGCTCAAGCACATTACACGACAACGGAAAAAAGAATACTTGCCGTAGTGTAAATGCTTTCGAGAAATTCCGCCATATCTTGTCCTTGTCCATAAGCATAGTGTATACGGGGGGGGAAAAGGAAAGGGACCATTCTGGCTCTCAGTACCTGCTGTGCTAAAGGCATGATGCTAAGCCAAGATTTGCTCCGGTGGATTTTGCTGCTCCAAGAATTTGATGTCGTTATCCGTGATAAAAAAAAGGAGAAAATCTCGCCGCCGACCACCTTTCTAGACTTGAAAATCCCCATCAAAGTGAGCTCGAGAAAAAGGAAATTACGGAAACATTTCCCTCTCGACACCCTGGGATGATTACTTTTCGTGTGATGATAATGCCCCATGGGTTTGTCACCGATTTTTGGCAAACTACTCCATGCGGGGAATTTGTGATCAAGACCGGATGTCGTCTCAGCGAAAAAGAGAGTTTTTCCAAAGACGTCAAAACACAACTTTTGGGGGATGACCCCTTCTTGTTATAAGATTAATGTGGGGTGGAACAAGTGACCAGGCTGTGGTATGCACGACAAGGAGCTCTTGACATCCTCGAAGCTTGCCACAAAGGACCCGCACGGGTGACATCATGGGTGCAAATCTCACCGCCAAAAAAGGTCTTTGATGCCGGTTTCTTTCAGGCCCATGATTTACAAGGAGCCACAACTTTTGTCACACGAAAGTGACATTTGTCAACTTCAGGCAAAATTTTCGCAACCGTGATGAGAATGCCACAAAACTCTATCCAATATGCGAAAATCTTTGACGTTTGGTTATTGACTTCATGGGGTCGGTCCGTCTTTCAAGAGAGGAACAAATATAATACTCGTGAGCCATCGATTATACTTGTCGATAATGGGTTGAAGCAAAAGCGCTCCCCACCAATGACGCCCGAGTTGTTTGTAAATTTCTTAAATCTCTCTTCTCCAGATTTGGTGCCCCTCGTGCAATCATAAGTTATCGCGGAGTCCATTTTTACAATGACCAATTCGCAAAGGTCATGCTTAAATACGGAGTCACTCATCGTCTCTCCACCGCGTATCACCCACAAACAAGTGGGCAAGTTGAGGTATCCAATCGTGGCTTGAAAAGAATTCTTGAAAGGACCGTGGGCGAAAATTGTGCCTCTTGGTCGGATAAACTAGATGACGCACTTTGGGCCTTCCGTACAGCTTACAAAACACCCATCGGGTGCACTCCGTACAAGCTTGTATATGGAAAGGCATGTCATCTACCGGTTGAGTTGGAGCACAAAGCTTACTGGGCCACTAAGCATACAAACTTGATAATCAAAAACCCGCGGGTGATCACAGAAAAGTTCAGCTCAACGAACTTAATGAACTTCGTGATCATGCCTACGAAAACTCTTTGATCTATAAAGAGAAAACCAAGAGGATCCACGATGCCAAGATCAAAAACCGCGTTTTCAACGTCGGTGATCAAGTTCTCCTCTTTAACTCTCGATTAAAGATTTTCTTCGGCAAGCTTAAGACCCGCTGGAGTGGACCATTCACTGTAACCCAAGTTTTTCCGTATGGCACTGTCGATTTATCTCAAACACTGGGCCAAACTTCAAAGGTGAATGGTCATCGTTTGAAAGCCCTACTTTGAGGGACTACCAACAATTGGGAATCCCAGATCTCCATACATTGCCCCATTGACCATAAATTCGGGACGGTGCAACCATAGCAACCTAAACAAGCGCGTCATGGGAGGCACCCCCATGCTTTCCAGTAGGTAGTAATTATGTAGCAATGAATAATTGTTTTCTGTGTAGGAGGCTTACCTCCTTCCATTACCCTGTTTTGTCATGTTTTGTATGTTTTTTGTGTTTTAATTGTCCAGGATTGCCGAATTGTGAAGACTCCATGCTCGCAGTTTTACCCTTCAACCGCACGAGTTTCACATCCTCAGCTTCATTTTTGGGAAATCCGATATCCTAAACTAATCGACTAACTGTTATCTTTTTGGCACACTTTGGGAGATGAAGAAGCATAAACGGCCTTAGATTTTACGTAGGTACCCTATTAAAAAACATCGAGTATGATGTTTACCTTCCAGTATGGGGTGATCTTTGATTTGTATTGTGCCTGCAGTCGTTTTGTCACGTAATCCCGTTTTTTTACCACTAAAATTTTTGGCAAAATACCAAAAAAATGAAAAAATTAAAAAATTTTCAAAATAAACTAAGTTTTGTGCACATTTGACTTTCCCAATGGGGTATAATGAGAATAAAAATATGACTCGACGGGCGTGTTGAGCCCTACTTGTCCCTTAACCCATATAATAAACGAAAAGTTTATTAGGCTAAGCTTTCGTGGATCCTTTTTATTAGGGATTTTTAAATGTTGCGAAGAACGGAAAAAAGATAGAGTTATTTACATGAAGGATGCCTAAGCAAGTGATTATTTGGAAATCTTAAAGCTTAAAAAGGTGTAACTTCACTTTTTTCTCACCAAAGCTTAACCTGACTAATAAACGAGCTTAATTTTGCTTTAACTTTAAACCGACATTTTCTAAAAAGAAGCTCTTTCGGAAACAGAAATATTCATCTTAGTTCAGCTTTATACTTGAGTTTCTAAAACGACATTATTCCTCTAATACGAAATATGAATGCAAAAAATGAATGGAAAAATATGATAAAAAAAATATAAATTAATAGTAAACTGTAGGGCTGTATAAAAGTTAACTGCATCTTGCACTCACAACCGATGTTTGCAGTCTCAAACAAAGGCCGCATAGTGAGATAATAAATGCCAAAGTGCATTCGTAAGTATTATCAATAAGAAACCGTCGTCAGACTAAGTCACTACATCTTGTCGGAGGCGTGGCCGATGTTGTAGTCATGTAAATGATGACGGTAGTATAGTACATAGCAATAAATAAAAATTTAATGGTTAAGATTTCTTTTTCTAAACCAATATAATTTTTGAACTACGATAACTTGCTTTAAAGACTTCAAAAGTTGTTGGTTGCCTCAGGAGATTAATTTCGATTAAGTATTCTCGGTATGGTGTCAAAAACTGGGCACTTAGCGATGCGGCTGGACGTTCCGAGAAGAAAGGGTCGTTACATGGAATAATCGCACCAAAGAGATCATAAAATTTTTGTATGTTTGCGAGCTTTGAGTAGTATGTTTATTTAGCGTTAAATCTTAGAAATTCGGCCTAAAGGTGAAGAGTATCCCGCTTATTACGTTGCGAACATTCTCCTGTGGGTCCTCAACATGATAACCTAAGTCGCACTCGGCTTGTGGCGAACTATCGAGAATAATGCTGGTTGGTGGTGATCTAGTGTTTTGTCCCCAGATATCTTCAGAAATAGCGTTATGCACATAAACTAATACAACTTTTCTAAAACTGTTCGATCTAAATTTTAACTAAAAATAAGCACAAACACTCTAATTGAAATAAAAAATTATTTTTTGGTTGGGAGCGAGAAGTTGACAAATCACGGTTATAATAGTGTTAGCATTTTTACTTGTACTTTCACGTTGGATTTCGATTTTTACACTTAGTTTGGGACTAGTAAAATCGGGACGATGAATTTATCCATTCGGACATCCATAGATTATTCTATGGGCGATTTTCATTCACAGATCCCAGTGTTGTATAAAATAAAGGAAGTCAATAGGTAGTTAGAGAAAAGAAAAGTAAAATCCAAAAATATAAGGATAGTTAGTGTAACAATAAAAATGGTGAAACGGACTTGTCGACAGCTATTGATTCTTGTAGTTCCCCTTGAACGACACTTAGCAACTTTTCGAGGGCTTATTACGTCGAGGAGGATGAAGATTCTTGGTTCATTTGAGTGTTTACTTCATAACATTGCGTGAGGACACGCAATATCTTAGTATGTGGGATTTTGGTTAAATGCATAATCACACATACCTATTTCCATAAAAATAGGACTTAAATGACTAAAAACGTACCACCATACATTTGGTAATTTGTATGTTTTGCATTTGAATTGTGCAGGAAACGGATATTTAAGAAAAGGGCAAAAAGAAAGCCAAAAACGACAAAACCAAGCACGGAATAGAAAAGACAAAGTCAAATCGAAGCCAAAGTCAGAAAGTCAACCCCGACAAAGTCAAAAGTCAGCCAAGTTGTATTACAAGAATAAAAAGACAAGGGCTGAAATTGGAAATTGGAGGAAGTATAACTTGAGGGGCCAAAGCTGCCAACTTACCCAAAACTATTTTTTCCCGCCCAACAGAACCCAAGAACCAATCACGGGGTCTCTTCTTCCCTTTTACCCTGCAACCTCTACAACCCCTTGGGTAAAACATCTCCCCCACCTCCGCCCTATCACCCACCTTCCCCCCCCCAATGTATATAATTTGCCAAATAGAAAATCCCACCACTTTCCAAGCATTTTGATGCTGTGAATCGACTCAAAAGAAGCACAAAAGAAATTGAAGGCTGGGATTTGTTTTAGAATCACCTCACACAACAAGCACACTTGGGTTTTTGTCTCTACAAAGAAACACAGAAGAAAGCTCAGCTGGAAGACCCAAGGAGGAAGTTTTTAGTATAAATAGGGCCATTGTAACCCAAGAAAAGGGATCGATTTTTCTTAGTTAAATTTTAGCTTATTTTTATGCAATTTTACTCTTCCAAGTCTTGTAACTTTAATTTTCGTCTTAATGCAAATTTGGAGTTTTTAAGTCAATTCTTGAATCTCTGTATTTCCTTTGTTAAAAGCTTTACTTAATATGTTTTAAGTCTTATAAAATCATATAAGTCATTTGTCTTAACTCAAATACTAAGAATTTAAGTAAAGTCACAAAAAATTCCACACTCAAATATACCACAGCTTATGGATGATAAGCCAGTTCTGGATGGGCTTATGGACTCTCACTAGCTTGTTTTATACAAGCTAGAGCTTGTAGACTCTTTGTTTAACCCTGTTTTGAGCAAGGGAGTTGTAAGTCTCTCTTTTTCTTATTTTTCTTATTTACTATAGAACTGCTTATAGTGCTTATTTGTTACCTATATTTGCTTATTTATGCTTTATCATGATGTTTAGTGTTATCGTTGCATTTAGTTTTAGTTTAAAAGTGATTTGTGCAAATTTCTTAGTTAGTACTGTTAGTTATGAGTTAATACTGTTAGATTGATTCAGCTTATTTAAGTGCTTATTATTGATTGAAATCTGCTTATAAGTGTCTTATTTTGTTATTTGATAATCTGTTTTTAACAATTTAGAACCAAATCACCTAAAAATAAAAAGATAAAAAAAAGAAAAATGATTTTTGAAAACTTTAAGGGGTGTTTGGAACAAGCAGTACTAACCCATAGTTAGTACTGCTAGTTCTCTTTTGGGATTTTAAAGCTAGCAGTACTAACTCAAAGCTAGCAGTACTAACTCCAGGTTAGTACTGGTAGTTAATACTGTTAGTTCATTTTTGCGTATTAGCTTATTATTTCTGCTTATTTAAGATTTGCTTAGCTTTTTAGAGTAGATTAAGCCCATTTTCGTTTACTGTCTTTAGTAGAGCTTATTTAAGTTTATTTGCCTTTTCAAAGTAATTTTAAGAGTTTATCAGTTTTTAGTTTGTTAGCTTAATTGCATGTCTAGTTTATTCTAGATGCTTATTCTTATGCCTGAGTGCTTACTAGGGATAGTCTAATATCTGTTTTAGCTTATTTGCTTATTTTATTGTGTTTCATTAAAGCCAGCAGTACTAACTCAAAGCTAGCAGTACTAACTCTAAGTTAGTACTGCTGAGTTTTCTGGTTTAATTTAGCTTAATTGCTTGTTGAATTCGCTTATTTAGGGGTAGTTAAGCTTATTAGATTTGTCTAGGCCTGTTCTAGCTTATTTACTTTGCTTATCTTTGTTTGCATTTGCTTATTAGGTTTAGTGCCTAACTTGCCTGTTCCATTTTCCATTAGCTTATTCGAGCTCAAACTGCTTAGCAGTTTAGCATTTTTATTACTTTAGGGTTTAATTTTTGATAATATAGTTTTTTTTTCTAGCTCGCATTTTTACATTCCAGTCTCATTCTAGGTTTAAATCTTTAATAGCTCTCGTTGATAGGTTTTCCTTAATTGCTTTTGCATTTTAATTAGAAAAATCAAATCTAAATCTTTGTCATTCAAACATCAACCATCAATCCGTAATTCGATTTTCCATTCAAGCCTCGTTGGGACATAACGACCCGGAAATATTCTATACTACTTCCGGTTTCATTGATTTTGTGGATTTTGATCCTTGTTATATATTTATATTAATTTATATTTATTTATATATAAAAAGGAGTAAGAATCCGCGAGTCAATTTTTGGCGCCGTTACCGGGGAGGCTGTGAAACGAATTATCGTTACGTTTGACAAATTGTGTTTGAATTTGTGAATATCTCGTTTATTTTTACAAAAATACAAAAATATTGTTCATTTACTTTTTAGTATATATATAAAATTCAAGAAAAACCAAAAATATAAAAACATTATCTTAATCAAGAAATAAAATTCACGAGTTGGTAAAAATACCAAAATATAATATTCTCAATTGAGGTATTATCATAATAAATTCCGGTGAACTTGTTGGTTCCCAAATCGAACAAAAGATTTAAAAACTTGCCATTTGTGTCTCTTACGACGTACGGCTCACCTTGAAAAGTTAAACAAACTAAAAAGTGGGTATAAAGAGGGTTGTTCCGAGGAAAAAACGGGTCAAATTAGGGTTTTAAAATGAAAACGCGCGGGTTTTAAGCTCAAATTCCCTAAGGAAAAAAAAAAACTTAATAAGTTCTTTATAATATTGTTAGATAAGCTTATTCAGATAGATTATAACATTAGTTTACAAGTTTAGCTTATAGATTAAGCAAAAACATGAAATTAGGGTTTTATGAGCTCGGTTTGGATCAAAAAGGTAAAACACATATGTTTTTGAGTTCAAAGCTTTTAACAATGGTTTAAGCATGATTATATGAACGTTATAAGAGTATTGAAACAGAATGTGAGCTTATGGAACCTAGATTTGAGCTTATAGCTTGGAAACGGGTCAAAATGGGGACTTTTGCTTTCGTACGCCTAGGATCAAGACCTCGGGGCTTCAAGACTTGGTTTCTTCATCTCACTTCTACTCTTAGGACCTCTTAGGACTTTCTTGATTAGACCTTGGATGCCATTGTTAGAAGATAGAAATAAATTAAGGTGTGAGTTGATTGGTAAAGGGTGCGCATCTATTTATAGTGCAAGAACCCTTGGTGAGTAAGTTTGAGAGTGAAATGTGTCTCATTCCTAGAGGGGCTGATTAGAGAGGTCTAGGAGGTGACAAAGAGAGGCTATGGGGTGAGTTATCAAGGCTAGAATACAAGGGGCACGTTGTGGGAGTGTTTGTGTGTCGCGGCTGAAATGAAGCCACAAGGTGGTGATGTGGCCTATTTTGTGACCAAGAAATGAAGTTAAGGAGCTTGTAAGCTGCTTAGGCATGAAGGAGGTGCATCATCAAGGTGCTTGTTTGCAAAGTTGAGTTTTAAAATGGGTCTAAATAAGCAAAAATGGTGTACGGGTTCAATAGGGCACGTTTAGGGTTTTCATGCTTATTTTTCGTGTGCATTTGATTATTAATGATAGATTATGGATTATAAGGTTTGTATTAAGAGTTTATAACAATATTCGATTAGTGGTTCGAGTTCAAAATGGGTAAAAATAGCAAAATGGGTCGCGGGTTGGAATTAGGGTTCGTTTAGGGTTTCTATGATTTAATTCTTGAGTAATGAAGTTATAATGATGAAATATGATTTGTAAAGTTGTAAATTAAGTATCTACAACTTGTTTGAGTAATGGTTTAGGTTTAGTGTTAGGATTATAGTTTAGTGTTTAGGATTAGTGGTTAGGGCTTAGGATTAAGTTTTAGGGCTTAGTTTTTAGGTTAAAGTGAAATTAGGGTTTAGGGTTTCGTTTTAGGGTTTAGGGTTTTTAAAACATGAATTAGGGCTTAGGATTAGAGTAATTAGAGTTTATATGTTGTACATTGAGTGTAGTACATTGTACTAAAGAGGTGGTACGAAATCTAGAATGGAAATGGTGGTAAAACGGCTATTTTGAATGTCATGCTTAATGACTTGTACATTGTGCTTTAGATGACTTGTACATTGTGCTTTTAAGGACTTGTACATTGACTTGGAGGGAGTTTATATTTCAAATGAGATGTTATATTACTTGTACATATGCTTTAGTAGCTTGTACATTCACTTTAGATGTTAACTTTTCATGGAATTAGGGTTTAGAGGTATACGATAACGGTTTAAGGCCTGTCTTGATATAACGTTGCAAATGGTACATTATATGAGTAATGTACTTTGTAAAAATGATATTAAGATATTGACTTGACATATTAGGATGTTTATATGATATAAACATTGATATAGATGGCATAGGTAGGTTGCGTGAGCTCGTTAACTTTAGTTATGCAAGTAATGTAATAAAGCGAAAAATTTCCCTGAAAAAGGTGGTTCATATATAATAGATAGATAGTACATTGCATCTAACTTAATAGATGGATATTTACATTGATGAAAATTTGCGGGTTGTTATACCAAAAGCATGTGCATCACTAAAAGGATTATGAAGACAAAACACATGTCGATTGAAAGGATTATGAAGACAAAAAGCATGAGTAGCATCACTGATATCACCCAACGGTTGTTGCAACAAAAGATAACATTTGGCGCGGTTGCTGTATAGTATGACTCTTTCTTTCTTAGATCTTACTGGACACAACGCGAGTGCTTCGGAGTACTTTGACGTAGCTTCGGAGATGTTTTTGGACGAAAAAAGAGACTTTCCTTCTAGCTTAACCGCCGCAGCTTGTTTTATATTAAGATCCTTTTTGGCATACTTTTTTTCCAATTTTAATCTCTCCCTCGAATGCAATATTTCGTTGACGTGTTCTTTAGTTCGATTACTGACAGAATTACGACCCGTACCATGTGACTGAATACATTCCTGAAGAACACCGAGAATCAAATCTCCAAGCTTATTATGATCCCCCAGAGCGCTAGGTCCAAAACTGGTGGTACTGCCTTATATATAACGTACGTAATAGTTATTTCACTTTACGTTAATAAAAATTATGAGTCATAAATATATCTGCAGAATAGTATTTACTTTTAACTTCGTACCTTATGGAATGTATTTGGATCTTGGAGCAACCATAAAAGACAGTTAATCGCCATGTATTTCCAGACATCTGACGAGCGTGTGATATTACATAATGCCTCGACTACGCCAAGGCAACTGCTAACGGGTCCTCTTCCGTGTTTATGATGACAGATGGTTCTTAGCAAGCCTATATGCGCTTGTAAATTTTCGTTAACGAGTACGCCGCACATAAGAGGAAGCTTTACGAGAAACTCTGTCTTACATATTATAGGAAAAAACTCGTGCTTAAAGGTGAAACAGTTTATAACACCTACATGTTTGATATAATTTTCTCAAACAAAAGTTCATCCTTGTTCATATGACCAGCAAGAACTGAAAAACACTGATACATGAAACCTGCTTGAGGGATCGATTTGTCTTCCACCAAAAATGGTACAATCATTTTACATATTTCAATCAAAGTACAACTAGGATTCTTTCTTAATCCAAGCTCTTTCATTTTCAACCTCACTTTTCTAGCCTCATCCCATTTCTTGAGTGACGCATACATATTAGCCAACACAATATACGTTGACGGATCATCAAGAGTCTTATCAACAAGAAAACAACGATTTTCTCACCCAATTCTAAATCACCATGTATATGGCAAGCCGAAAACAATTTGCTTAAAAGCTTAACATCCTCACGGATGCTTGCAGTTCTTTTCAGAATTGCATAAGCCTCGTGTAATCTTCCGGCACGACCAAGGAGATCCACTAAGCATGAGTAATCTGCAATTTTAGGTTTAATACTATAATCATTAACCATTTGATTAAATTAATAACACTCTTCATTAACTAATCGTGCAAGACTACATGTCAAAATCACTGCTAGAAACACAACTCTATTTGCAAGAATACGCCGTGTCCACATCAACGATACTACGTATATAATACTTTGGTCGACGAAGAACACTCATCTAGTTTTATACTTATGCGCCATATTCATCAAGGAAGATACTGCGTATCTCTGCCTAGACTTCACTCAAGTATCCATGAAGAAAAGATATATATGTCGTATCCAGAAGAAGTCATATGCCGTATTCAAGTACAAGACATGGAACATTCTGGAATAATATAATCATGGAGCCCCCACCAAGTTACCCTAATACGTCATATTGAACTCTTCAATACGGCGCATCGACCGAATTCCAAAGTCGATAAATACCTAACCTAATACGAATTTCAATGTGCAAACTAAGAAAAAGGCAGTAACCACCAGGTTTGATTTTTAGAAGAGAATAGAAGCCACAAAGGTATCGCAATGCCCCTCAATCCATAGGAAACCCTTGTAATTTCTATACTCTAAATACGCGTTCCCTTATTGTTTAGTTTACCTTAATCGTTCATCTATTGATATTTTTATAGTTACAATGGTTATTTTTAGCCATGTTTATAAATATTTAATGTTTGGTTTATGTTTATTTCCATTTCATGCTTATTCGTTGTGTGTTGTTTTATGTATATCAATTTATACTCGTTTATGTGCTTAAGTATGTGACCTATCATTCAACTAGATCTAGAATACTACAATTTAGTGTTATGCTAGTGGTGGATATGCTGTTCCTTATCGGTAATGTATATATATGAGTATTAGGATCACAGATATTGACTTGTCTTTGCCTTTGGTTTCAGTAAACAAGTTGGTACTAGCAGGTGTCACTAGGGTTCTTACTTTGAAGTTATGATTCATTGGGTAAAGATCTAGACAGTGAACTACTAGTATATAAAGAGTCGTTAAGCAGTAAGTTAGTAAAGTCTCGATGAGATAAGATTTAATAAGATCATCATTATTGTCTTCTAAGATAGATTATAATCAACCATGAGTACTTTATGCGGATGTGGTTAATTGTGACAGAATTGCCAGGTCTAGGTTTTAAGAAGAAGTACCGCCTAAATCTAAGAATGATTTATTAACAAGATAAGACAATCATTGCACTTATAAACTAACAACTCCATTACATTAGATTAAATATGGTTAATACGTATTCCTTACATTAGGCTTGACCGCTTCTCTATCTTCTAATTATCAACTTGTGTGTGTTATTCGCCCCATTCTTAGTCTAGGTAAACCAAAACTCGTGTCAGTCTCTCAGACTGAAAACCTCCTTTTTGCATTTGTTAAAGTGCTAACGCTCTCCCTCTTAGTGATCGACACCCTACTTGTCAATGAAACTATAACTGATTGGGTACACTGCCCGTTTGTGATTGTTACTAGGTAAAGTCAGCAAAATATAAATAGTAAAACTTGAAACATAAATTAAGTAGAATTTAAATTAAGTACTCACAATGACTACATCACAAGGAAAAGTAGAATATAGAGAATCTAGGATAAAGAAAACTTATGTGATCATTACCATCCATGTACTCTTTTAGCAACTAGGAATGGTCTGCAAGAATTTCCTGAAATATTAATTCTATAATAACTTTTTTTAATCTTCACCTGATGAACCTCCACCACCATGTAATTCCTACTACCCGGATCTACTGAAATCATTTGTCGTAAGCCCCCTGATGAACCTCCACCACAATCATACACATCACCACAACTACTGCCATCTTTAGGATCAGTTACACTCTGACCGCGGCGAGCAAGAGATTACATTTGGGGTAGCTACTTTTCTCGCAATGTTTCAACCTTAACGTTAGTTGTTAGCGGATTAGTCTTTATGGCCCAAAGGCATATTTATCTTTGTATTATGTGTAGGCCCATTATCTAGCTTATATAAACATATCATTGTAACTCATTATGACACAGAAAATACACAACCTTTCATTTTATCAGGCCAAATAGCCGATCCAAACCCTAAAAATAAAAGCAAACCCTAGCACCTCACACTCAACTTAACAGTCGACTGCACATCCTATCTCTATCGATTTAACAGTCGATCACACACCATGACCAACCCTGATCATCCATCCGCACCCACCTTCTCGCACATTGTTTGTGAAACCTATATGCGGGTAACAAAATAATCTACACTCTTGTACCAGAAAAATTGGATCTCGCTAAATCCAACTACTCTACGTGGAGTTACTTCTTCAAAGGCCATTATAGTAACTTTGGTGTCCTCAAACACATCGAAGGCTCAAGCACACAGTCGTCCACATCTACACCTCCCATAAACGATTGGATCACAGCCAATTCCATTGTTAAATCATGGATCTTTCTTACACTATCTTTAACTCTTCACAAACGGTTGATAAAAGCTAACCCTAAAACAGCCAAAGACGCATGGGACACCATTGAAGCAATCTTTCAAGACAACAAAAGGACACACGTGGTTGCTTTAAAAGGCGAGCTACGTATGATCCAAATGGGTGACCAAACAGCCGATGAGTACTTCTCGAACATTGACTCCATCCTCTCAAAATAACACACCTACAAACACCTCCAACATGCATACTAGAATTGGTTTTGGTAATATGGGACTTGATTTGGCAGCCCAGCAACAACTTTTATCTCTTCTCCAAGCTTCAAAAACACTTTTCTTGCCTAATTGGGTTATTACCATAAGAATTCCACGCACTCCTAGTGGGTTCAACAAATCCCGGGGTCAGACATATGTCCTGCTCAGCCTTACGGCTTTACACTTTTGTACACATGGGCTAACTCTAAATCAAAAGGTCTATTTTAACAAGGATGTTCAAAATTTTAAGTATAATACTCAAGCAATACAGTCAGGACAAAATAGTGCTTCTACTTACTTTCAATTACTATGACACTACAGGTTCCCCGTCAATGCAAAATGGCATCTGGATACGGGTGCATCTTCTCATTATTAACCTTTGCTCTAACCTTATACTATTTTTTAATTTCGTATGTATCCATTTCTCCTTGTTGGCGACAAGAAATCTATTCCCTTCATCAACATGGGCCATAGCACATTACCTACTCCATACCGCCCACTTCACTTAAATAATGTCCTTGTCACACCTAATATTGTAAAAATTTGATTTCTGTGCGTCAATTTGTTTGTGAAAATAAATGTACTATTGAATTTGATGAGTTTGGTTTTTCTGTAAAGGATTTCCGGACTCGTCAAATTCTCCTCTGATGTGATAGCACGGGTGATCTTTACCCGATCACGTCTCTATCCTACCCTCAAGCTTTTCTGGTTGGTTAGCAAACGTGGCACCAACGACTTGGTCATCCTGGAAGTGACGTGTTACGTTCTTTAGTTTCTAATAATTTAATTTCATGTAATAAAACAAAGTCTCTCGTGCTTTGTCATGCGTGTCAGCTTGGAATGCCTTTTTGCATAGATCGTTATTTGAGACTGTCTACATGCGTCAACCTCCTGGTTTTCGAGATCCGTGGCATCCTGATCATGTTTGTCTTTTATAACGATCACTTTATGGGCTTAAACAGGCCCCTCGGGCCTGGTTTCAGCGATTTGCAGCCTATGCTGCTCGGGTTGGTTTTCTCCACAGTCGATGTGACTCATCACTTTTTATTTATAGACAGGGGTCCGATACTGCCTACTTGCTATTATATGTCGATGATATTGTTTTGACTGCATCTTCTACATCTTTGCTTCAGCGCATCATTGCTTCCCTTCATGCGGAATTTTCTATGACTCACTTGGGCCCGCTTAATTACTTTTTGGGTGTTTTCGTGACTCGTAATACTTCTAGGATGTTTTTATCTCAATAAAAGTATGCCACAGAGGTACTTGAGTAAGCTGGTATGCTTACTTGTAATTTGTGTCGTACTCCTGTTGACACGGATTCCAAGCTTGCTGCTGCTGGTGATCTTGTTTCTGATCCTACACTATATCGCAGGCTTGAAGGGGCTCTACAGTATTTGACCTTTACATGGCCTGACATCTCTTATGCCATTCAGCAGGTTTGTCTCTTTATGCATGATCCTCGAGAGCCTCATTTCTCTGCTCTCAAGCGGATCTTGTGATATGTCCGTGGTACATTGACTTCTGGTTTACAGCTTTATTCATCTACGACATCCTTTTTAGTTGCTTATTCAGATGCGGATTAGGCTGGATGTCCCACTACACGGACCTCTACTTTCTGGCTAATTGTGTGTTTCTTTGGAAACAACTTTTATCTTGGGGTTTTTCCACAAACGACAATTTACTCTTTATCGATTAGTAGGGGAAGAGTATCGGGGTGTTGCCACAATGCAGTAGACGAGACTTGCTGGTTGCGCAATTTTTGCGTAGAGCTTCATACCAACCACTGTCTACAGCGACTATTGTTTATTGTGATAAAGTGTGAGCTGTCTATCTCTCTTTAATCCGTACAACATCAGCGCCACAAAGCATATTGGATTAACATGCACTTTGTTCGTGACTGTTACCACTGGTCACATACGGGTTCTTCATGTCCTTTCTCGTTACCAATATGCGGATATCCTCACCAAAGGTTTATCTACGGCTTTATTTGATGAGTTTCATGACAGCTTGAGTGTTCGTTCCTTTCCTGCTCAAACTGCGGGGGGATGTTAGCGGATTAGTCTTTGGCCCAAAGGCATATTAATCTTTGTCTTTTACTGTAGGCCCATTCTCTGATTATTTATGTGGTAGGCCCTTTATTAGCTTTATATAAAATTCATTGTAACTATATTATGGACACTGGAATATACACAAACCTTTCAAGAGATAACTAAACATTGATGATTGTGTTCTCAGTAGATTATATCACTGACAAGGAAAATGCAATTTCCTTGTTATTAGCTTGAGAGGTGGTATGGTATGTGGCTTGTGTCTTGTGCTTTGAATCAAGAAGCTGAAGTCCATTGCAAGGATCTACATACTCTTCTTGTTATATTTTTCTGTCGGACCATTGGCTTCCATAGATAAACAACAGTTTGATACCTAATAAACTAAATGATCATCTCAGCTAAAACATATCACGAGGTACTAAAATGGCAATGAAAATTCTAAATATATATCAACAAATACAAATCAAGTAGCAATTGTAGTGTGATGGGTATTATGAAAAATGCATAAAATTTGTATGATGTTTTTAAAAATACCGTGTAATGTGGCTATTTTGATGAATGTATTCTTTCTTTATGCATCACAAGATAAGTATGTTCAATTAACATACATGTTACTGTCTTTTTGGAGTCTTTTTTCCAACCGTCTCCAAGCCATAATTAGTTTTTTTAAGCCATAATTAGTTTTATTTTGCTTCATTCGTTAGATAATAACTTTTACATATCAGAAAACATTAATATTGATAAGAATACATGTTGCACTGGACAACTTTGCTTATAATCATCATACCCTTCATTCACAACCTGTGATTTTACATTGCAGTACGTAGGCGTTTTGTTGGAACTGCAACATTTAGATTGTTGCCTGATCATATCCCACTCAACATAGAGGGCCGCTATATTGTATGTTAATCAAAGTTTTAAGTAGATGTAAACACCCAACAACTTGCTAAGAAACTCATACAAGACTTGGCCATTTAACCAAATAATGTAATATCGACTCTTTAGTCTCGTTCTTCCATAGTAGAAGGTAAATGTCAATAATACTTTTTGAAGCATACATACTTCTCTCTGACAAATTATAGAAATAGAATAATTATTCATCAAGTCCATAAAAATTATTACCATACCAATTGTGAATTCTCTTTTTTTTCATATTTTTTTATATATATATTTATTTCATATTATTTTTTTCTTATTTTTTTTCTATTTTTTATTACTCTTTTTTTTTTATTTATCTTTTGTTTTTATTTATTTTATATTTTCATTTTATATCATTCTATTTATTTTTTTTTTTTTTTTAAATTTTTTATTTATTTTATCCATTTTGTATTTTCATTTATTTTTTCATTTTTTTATTTCAATTTTTAAGTGGACTACTAGTATATAAAGAGTCATTAAGCAGTAAGTTAGTAAAGTCTCGATGAGCTAGAATTCAATAAGATCATCATTATTGTCTTCTAAGATAGATTATAATCAACCATGAGTACTTTATGCGGATGTGGTTAATTGTGACAGAATTGCCGGGTCTAGGTTTTAAGAAGAAGTACCGCCTAAATCTAAGAATGATTTATCAACAACGAGATAAGACAATCATTGCACTTATAAACTAACAACTCTATTACATTAGATTAAATATGGTTAATATGTATTCATTACATTAGGCTTGACCGCTTCTCTATCTTCTAATTATCAACTTGTGTGTGTTATTCGCCCCATTCTTAGTCTAGGTAAACCAAAACTCGTGTCAGTCTCTCAGACTCAAAACCTCCTTTTTGCATTAGTTAAAGTGCTAACGCTCTCCCTCTTAGTAATCAACACCCTACTTGTCAACGAAACTACAACTAATCGGGTACACTGCCCGTTTGTGATTGTTACTAGGTAAAGTCGGCAAAATATAAATAGTAAAACTTGAAACATAAATTAAGTACTCGCAATGACCACATCACAAGGAAAAGTAGAATATAGAGAATCTAGGATAAAGAAAACTTCTGTTATCATTACCATCCATGTACTCTTTTAGCAACTAGGAATTGTCTGCAACAATTTCCTGAAATATTAATTCTATAATAACTTTTTTTAATCTTCACCTGATGAACCTCCACCACCATGTAATTCCTACTACCCGGATCTACTAAAATCATTTGTCGTAAGCCCCCTGATGAACCTCCACCACCATCATACACATCACCACAACCACTGCCATCTTTAGGATCAGTTACACTCTATTCGTGGCGAGCAAGAGATGACATTTGGGGTAAGCTACTTTTCTCGCAATGTTGCAACCTTAACGTTAGAGATACCTCAACATTGATGATTGTGTTCTCGAGTAGATTATGATCATTGACCAAGGAACATGCCATTTCCTTGTCATTAGCTTGAGAGGATGGTGATGTATTGTGGCTTGTGTCTTGTGCTTGATCAAGAGCTGAAGTCCATTGCAGAATCTACATACTCTTCTTGGTATATTTCTTCGACCATTGGCTTCCATAGATAAACAACAGTTTGATACCTAATAAACCAAATGATCATCTCAGCTAAAACATATCACGAGGTACTAAAATGGCAATGAAAATTCTAAATATACATCAACAAATACAAATCAAGTAGCAATTGTAGTGTGATGGGTATTATGAAAAATGCATGAAATTTGTATGATGTTTTTAAAAATACCGTGTAATGTGGCTATTTTGATGAATGTCTTCTTTCTTTATGCATCACAAGATAAGTATGTTCAATTAACATACGTGTTAGTGTCTTTTTGGAGTCTTTTTTCCAACCGTCTCCAAGCCATAATTAGTTTTTTTAAGCCATAATTAGTTTTATTTTGCTTCATTCGTTAGATAATAACTTCTACATATCAGAAAACATTAATATTGATAAGAATACATGTTGCAATGAACAACTTTGCTTATAATCATCATACCCTTCATTCACAACCTGCGATTTTACATTGCAGTACGCATGCGTTTTGTTGGAACTGCAACATTTAGATTGTTGCCTGATCATATCCCACTCAACATAGAGGGCCGCTATATTGTATGTTAATCAAAGTTTTAAGTAGATGTAAACACCCAACAACTTGCTAAGAAACTCATACAAGACTTGGCCATTTAACCAAATAATGTACTCTCGACTCTCTTAGTCTCGTTCTTCCATATTAGAAGGTAAATGACAAATAATACATTTCAGTATCCTCATACTTCCCTCTATGACAAATTATAGAAACAGAAGAATTATTCATCGAGTCCATAAAAATTATTACCATACCAATTGTGAATTCTCTTTTTTCATATATTTTCAGTTAAGTGGTCAAACCAGCTGTCCCAAATCTAAGGTTCTAATTTCCGTTTATGCTATATCACATGTTCAGTCCAGTCTCACGCAACTGAGATACACTTCAAGAATTAAAATCTAAACCACCTATGTAATCTAAATGTGAGGGTGATTCTTCATAAACTTTTTCTGCTGAATTAAAATTGTCACATGGATAAAATCTTTAAGGGAATGGTTTAACTAAAGAATTCATATCCATGGCCATACTAAAAGAATTTTTCTCAGTTTTTCATGAAAAAGAAAAGAAAAAATGTGGAATACAAAAGTGTTCACTTACATGTGTTTGTGCCTAGTGCTGTCGAAATAAGTTGTATAGAAAAAGCAACATTAACTTGTTATTGCTTTTGTTTATATGCATTGATTATCCCACGTAATTATATAAACCATTAGTCACTGCATGTGAACTTATAATGCTTAAATAATAGTTTTGTAGTAGTTTTATATGCAGTCGAGTAAGGAAAAATAAAACAATAAATGCAATCCCAAACGGACCCTTGAGTGTGTTGGCTGAAATTCTTTTTAATCCAAGAGAGTTACCATGACTTAAAAAGAAAAAGAGAGTATATATAGAGACATATGAAACATCGTATAAACATATATGATACCTCTATATAGTTGTTAGCTACGACTTAAGAACTGAATCATCCTCATATATGAAGTTCAAGATGGAATCTCAAAATCTATCTTATCTGGCCTCTTGTGATAGTTTGTCTTTACAAAAAGCAGGGTCATCAAAGAATTATTATATCGTGTTTCCATCCAGAACATTATCAGGTAGTTGTGGAGTATGTTTGCGTATGGCTTTTAATATAAACGTAGACTGGTATTTGCTTGGAAAATTGTAAAAACTAACCTTGAAGCCAAGAATGAATCAAGTGGGCCAAACGGGCGAATGTAGCTTGGTAATCACCACAAACACCTTATCAATGGCAATGACATCACCACTCTGCACCCTATCCTTCCCTAACACCTCAACCATCTTAATTAGCACCAAGGTCATAAACAGTCTCCAAGTTACTTAAACTGCTAAAATGCATATCCAAACACACCCATGAACCTTTACCGACCAATTATTTTTCGTATGAGACTGACGATTTATTTTGTTCTAGCTTCCTGATTCGTTACATTAACTTGCTGGGAATCAAAGTAATCCCAAGGATCCTATATAACATCAGAATATAAGGACCTATTCTCGCTTACTGTAGTTTAGCCTGGCAGTGTACCCACATTGAATGATATTCCATCGCAACTGATTTGGAGCTCGGGCTCTGTTGTATAACTCTCTTGAATATCTTGAGTATGCTTTCCTCAAATCAGTCCTGTCTTCATCGTCGCTTCTTAACAATTACTCATAGTTAATTCGGTCCATCTTGAAAACTACGATATTCAAAATTTCAGGATTAAATGAATGAAAGCATTCGAGAATGTGCGGTTTGCAAGAACAGTAGACTTGATGTCATGATGCCAATGATCAAATTTCATGTTTGATAGAAGTTAAAATGACGTTATACTAATTTCTTAAAATATGAATTTAAATAAGTTAACCATTTGAAAGTTAATTTGTTTTTTTCCTGAAAAGGCAAATACATTATAACCTTTGAGTCAATTCGGTAATGTTTTCATGTGTAAAAAGATGAAGCTAGTTCCTCTTAGTACAAATAATAAAAGTTTATGTATAATCTTATGATGATAACACAACTGAAGAGGAGGCTTTGCACACAGAACCACAAATATGTCGAGCATACATGAATTACTAAAGTAATCAATTACAATTTCGTACACAACGGCTATACTTTGATTAGTGTTGATAATGGCTATATCCTGTTACATAACTAACGGCTATATTTTTACCCATGCTTTTATAAATAACATTCACCACAATAATCATGTACTCTCATTTCTTAAACCACAAACTTCTTTTCTCTTTGTTTTCGACCATCCTCCCATAACCCTTCTTTCTCAGGTCTCGGATAGCTAAATAGGACCGGGTGCACCATTCTTAGGTAACTTCTCGATTACATAACTTTTTTGAATAAATGCATGTTTATTAGGAGTGTACTAGTTCAACCTAATATCTAATTCTTTTTATTTGATTTTGTGTAATGCAACAGCCACCGGATATGATTCTGCGATAACTTCAGTTTCTTCAAACTCTGTGTTTACAGAATTTGTTGTAGAGTATTGATCTAGACGTGCATCCTTCATTGGACGATTGAGAAACTGAAGTTTTCGCAGAATCATATCCGGTGGCTGTTGCATTACACAAATCCAATAAAAAGAATCACATATTAGGTTGAACTAGTACACTCCTAATAAACATGCATTTATTCAAAAAAGTTATATAATCGAGAAGTTACCTAAGAATGGTGGACCCGGTCCTATTTCGCTATCCGAGACCCGAGGAAGAAGGGTTAAAAGGAGGATGATCGAGAACAAAGAGAAAAGAAGTTTCTGGTTTACGAAATGAGAGTACATGGTTATTGTGGTGAATGTGAGCAGCCTGAATGTTATTTATAAGAGCATGGGTTGAAACATAGCCTTTAATTATGTAACGGGATATAGCCATTATCAACACTTATCAAAATATATCCGTTGTGTATGAAATTGTAATTGATTAATTACTTTAGCAATTCATGTGTGCTCGACATATTTGTGGTTCTGTGTGCAAAGCCTCTTCTTCAGGTTTGGAAATTTCTTTTAATGAATTTTGTTGTAACGTATTGTATAGATACTTGCACATTATAAGTGATTATTGGTTTTCGATTAAGGATTGTTTGGCATTGTCTTTATAATGTGATTATTGTTTTTTGATTAAGCTTTGTTTGCCATTGTTTTCTAAATCTGAACATATGATTAATAGTCGTAAGGCAAACAACCAAGTCTGAACGTATTTTATCTTAGATGAACATCAAAGCACCCCATAACATAAATATATTACAGTTTTATGCTGTTAATTATGCAAGTTAATATTGACCAAGTACACTGAAATAGATATATTAACATTGTTTACAGTACGTACGAGTAGGTCCTCTGTTTAGTTGTGTTAACATCATAAGATTATCCATAAACTTTTGTTATTTGTACTAAGAGGAACTAGCTTCATCTTTTTTACACATGAAAATATTATCGAATTGACTCAAAAGTTATAATGTATTTGCCTTTTCAGGAAACAACAAATTAACTTACTGGAATTGGTAAAAGTTTTTGTTTTTGTGTTCTTAAGAATATGGCATGGTATAATTTTGTATCCATTAGGCACATGAATCAAACTCAGTAAGTTATCAAATAATAAACACAGATAACGACTATTTTTTATTGCACTAAATATAGTTTGAAGAGTATGTATCCTTCAATGCATACATTAACCACCATTCTATAATATGTAGGAATCAAACATAATTTCTTGCACTATTCGTATGTTTAAAATTAAAGTATCTTCTAATTAAGCATATAGACAAGAAGTGCCTTTGGAGCATATTTGAAAGTTAAATGGACTTATGAGCTGAAACGAAAAGCTACCTGGAGAATGAAAATAAACGAACCCTAGTTCGATTTTAGAACAGATACGTGGAGCGTTTGCCTTAAGGAGGAAGTTGGCGTTTTTAGTTTGTTCGTGAAGGCCAAGTTTCCACATCCGTCGAGGTAATATTTTGTTTATGTGCGAGTTTTTTGTAGGAGTGTATAAGTGAGGTATTACAACATGTTGGTGGTGATGTTGGTTCAAAAAGGAAAAACTAATAAGGCGATGAGTTTCCGGTGATGATCGCAATCACTGTTATCTCGAGTTAAATGTTAGACTAACTTTAGTAAAGCACAAATACAACACAAGTAATAAAAGATGTTTAACTAACTATATTTTTGGAAAAATTACACGGATCGTCCCTGTGGTTTACCCAGAAATCATGTTTCGTCCCTATTTGATTTTAATTACACTGATGGTCCCTAATTTTTAAACTAATTACACTGATGGTCCCTATTTTTCAAAAATAGGGACTAACTGTGTAATTAGTTTGTTTGAAATTTGTTACACGGATAGTCCCTATTTTCCAGAATAGGGACTATTAGTGAAACATGTTTGATAAAATAGGGACCATCAGTGTAATTAAAATCAAATAGGGACGAAACATGATTTCTGGGTAAACCACAGGGACGATCCGTGTAATTTTTCCTATATTTTTTCTTCTTATTCTTTTTTTGGTTTAGCTAATCATATTTTTATGGGGTTGTGTTTCAGCTTTATCATTTGTGTGAACGATAAAGGGTTTTTGAGCATATTGCAGAGAGGTAATTGGACTAATAAGCTAAAATTAAAATCTGAGTATGAAAGTTGGATACCAAAAGTAATCGATACATGGATCAAAGAGTTGTGAAATTATAAACTAGAGTGAAGGTTATGGAAAAGCACTCTGACATATGGCAAAGAGTTGTTCATATATGGCAAAGAGTTATTCGATCATATATGGAATTGGCAAAGAGTTGTTCGATCATAAAAAATTATCGTAAATAAGCCATACCATATCAATTAGAGCACAATAACACAAACCCACGACTTAATTAAAAAAAACCCTAAATTATCACATAAATCAAAAAGTCATAAATTAATATACCCTAAATACATACCTTGAATTAATCAGATTAAGCGATGTTGAATTTAGGTTTTAGTTAGTCGTTGTCGGTTTTGTAGTTTTTTCTATATGGTGTGTTTTCTTCTTCGGTATTTTTAGGCTAAAAAAGAAGAGACCTGCAATTAAAATCCATAATCCGGAAAAGGGTTTTCCTAAGGGGTTGTGGGAAGAGTGGCAGGTTTTGGGGTTTTTTTTTACATCATAAACTAAACAAAAACTATTGATTTTGCACTTTGAAAATTGAGGCTTTTCAGATTCAAAGCGGATCATCAAAACAAAATCCGCCTTTGGATTAGGGTTGGGAACTCGGTCGATCTAATTCAGGTTTTGGGGGAGAGAATTTAAGGGGGTATTTATATATTCCAATTTTCTTTTTAACCCCTAAGCTCTTTGTGATTAACTCCGCTTTCTTAAATATTTTTTTATTATATTTATGACACGTATATTTTTTACACAATTTTTTTATAGAAAACCACATAAAAACGATTTTTTATAAACTTTAGCCAAATAAAGAAATATTTAGGGGTTTTTTAAATAAAATTATATAAAAAAATCTAAATTTAAAAATATTACTAAATAAAGTATGATTTGATTTTTTTGAAATACAAATATCCCACTTGACGTTTTCCTTTACTAAGTAATATATATATACTACTTCATTGTAAAAACCATGTCTCATAACCACAGTAATACTACTTCATTGTAAAAACCACATATCATAATTATCAAGAAATTACCTAAGCGACTATTATCATTGATAGCATATAATGGATAGATTTCACTGCCAGCCTTAACAATTTAAATCGTATCCTCTCAAATGACAACTACAAAACAAATGTATAAAAATTTGAAAAATCAAAGTAAATAAACAGTATAAAAGCTTGAAGATAAATCACCTTGAAGAAACATTGTGATGAAGATGAATCGATGTTCATAATAAAAAATAGTTGGCGACGCAAAGATTAAAATCAAACAATGTTTCTTTAAGAATACCAAATGAATCAGAAGCAGATCCTTTAAGAAAAAATGCTATACAAATTGGAGTAGTAGAGACAGTTTGATGTGTTGAATATGAGAAAAAAATGTTCTTTGCAAAATGCACCTCAAAAATTACCCAAGAAGCTTTTACTTATTAATAGCATTTTTTAGTTTTACAAAATAGGTTTTAATTTTATTTATAACGTTATGTTTTGTAATGATTTATTAGGGAGACTTAATGGTTTAAAACCCTATATGAAAACTTCTTTGCATTTAATTCTCCCTTATATTAATTTTTCCTGCAGTTTCAAGATTGAGAAGAGTAAGTATTTAATGTTGAGTTTTAAAATTGGGATTTTTTAAGTTTTGCCTCCATGACACAAGTTTTAAAGTATTAAACAAATTAAAGTTGTCATACTTATATGTTAATTGATATTATCAGTTTCTTAAATTTGTAATGTTACCAAATATGTTGTTGTTTTACATAGAAATAAAGTTATGTAAAGGAACAAATGTGTTGAATTAATGCTTTAAACTTGTGCCACCATAGCACAAGTTAGAAAAACCTTTTAAAATTTAATGTTTTAAATACAAGCATTCATGACTATTTTATATTTGAGTGCATGGATAATTTATATCGTATGTAATTAGTCCATTTAATTTCCTTAACCAATTCTATAGTAATATCAAGCATTTAAAGGAGTCTCTTCACATGTGATTATTTAATATGTTTAAGTTACATAATATATTATCTAGCTATAAATAACACATGATGATTCAACACATTCTTATTCTTGCACATTTTTTCATTCAAGCTCTAAACACCACTTCCTTCTTTTGTGCATAATTAATTTTGTTTCTTTAATTTATTTTTTGATTCACTTTGTTAGTTTATTGTAAATATATGATGGATATGGTTAGTCTAATGATTGAATTCTTTTTGTGGTGTTGTAGATGTTTAGCAGTGAAGACGACAGAGATTTGGCTCGGGAGATGGAGCTTTGAAGACTTACGAATGATGATCTACATCGAAATGAAGATCTGTGCCTTGTAAAACTGTTTTTTATGTATTTATGAGATTGTTGGTGTCCTGATTTATGTTTTTTTTACTTATACCAATGGTGTTTTTTGTTTTTAAATGAAGTGCAAAGAAAGGAGTGAAGAATTAGAGGCTTACAATTTGTTAAGGCAAGCGAGTGGGTTGTTGACCCAATGGAAAGAAATGTATAGTAAAAGAGAGATGGTAGATGTAGTATGCTAGCATTAACTCTATAACTTTCATTTTTTAAGATATTTGTATGAGAACATACAAGATTTTATATTCACGTGTTTTTATAAAAATTTATTATACATGCAACTAATAACATGTCATATTTGAAATAAAAATATCATCTATTGTACATGCAATAATAATATAGTGATTGATTTATTTTTCTCTTTTCGTACGACATCTGTGAAACCAAACAATAATGAATGTCAAGTGAACTTGAAGATACGAGGGTCAAAAATTTGCTTTACATTAACTTTTTTATCTTGAGACCAAATTGTATCATGTTTAAGTATTCTTCTTTTTGTGAAGAACAAAATTCGTGACATGATATAGAAATCACGTAAACAAAATTGACTCGGGCTAAAAGTGATTGTATCTTATGAATTTTATTTTCGTGAAAGATGAATAGTTTTGCAATAGGTATACTTTTTATCTTCATAAAATTTTGATATGTTAATTTAATCTTAACATTTTTGGCCGCCCTAAATAATTACGCACACCCTAAGAGCAACGCACAAGTATAAGTTATACGATGCTTCACATAAGTAAAAGTTCAATTTTTTATAAAAAACAAGCCTAATGCAACGCATGGGTATGAATGCCTCGTTTAAGTAAAATTAATATATTTATGACATCATTTAATAATAATATTTAATTTAATTAACCAATTGTAGTAGAAGAGAGAATTGCATATATGCTCCCTATGGTTTCCTCAGATTGCATGTTTAGTCCCTACATTTACGAAAGTGCAAACGACCTCCCTTTAGGAAAACTTTCGTTGCACTCTTAGTCCCTGACCAAACTCGAATGACGGATGTGCCCTTGTCTTCTTTCTCCTTTCTTTTTCCTTTGAATTCCTATTTTTTTAAAATAAATTTTGAAGAACACTTGAACATCTTCAATAGTTTTTCCCATAATTAATTAAAAATATCATAAAATTTGAATTTCTAACTTTTTAATTGGGTTCTAACCAATCTTAAACTCGGTTTCTTCCTCCATAGCCCGTATCCGTCATCAAAAATTTATAGAACGTTACCGGTGAGAGATGAAATACTTAAAGGGTTACTCAACTATGATTTGATTGGATTCCATACATTTGATTATGCACGTCACTTTTTATCATGTTGCAGTAGAATGATGGGTTTGGATTACGAGTCCAAACGAGGACACATGGGGCTCGATTACTTTGGTCGAACCGTTTACATCATAATCTTCTTGCAACTCTCTATACGTTAAAATAACTTTTATGCTACTTGAAATACTTGAATATCTTTTATGAATAATACTTGAATACTTGTCACTTTTATATGTAACCTTCCATAATATGACCTTTAGCAACTAGCTATTAGAAAAATATGATTGTTGTTTTCAAGTTTTTTGTATATGTGAGAATAAAAATGTTTTATAGTATATGGATTAACTCACAGTGAAATATCGTATCGGTGGACCTCCGATAATCAATATATCACCGACATATACTTTTCTACGGTCATATTTTTCAAATTTGCTAATTTGCTTCATAAATCTTGATAAAACTTTTTTATTCTCACATATACAAAAAACTTAAAAACAACGGTCATATTTTTCTAACGGCTAGTTGCTAAAGGTCATATTATGGAAGGTTACATATAAAAGTGACAAGTATACAAGTATTATTCATAAAAGATATTCAAGTATTTCATAAAGCATAAAAGTTATATTAACGTATAGAGAGCTGCAATAAGATGAAGTTTATAATCATTTTTATTATCTTAGCGTGCTTGTTACCACATACTTTGAGAATGGGATTCAAAAGTTATGAATTGTTTGAAGAATCGACAAGTAAGATTATAAAAGCCCGGGTCACAAGCTTCGAGTTTGGAATTGATGGTCTAAATTTAGAGGTTGTAATAAAAAATTTAATGTATATTTTGCAGAATATTTTTTATTAATGACTTTTAAAAGCAAAAATAAATAAATGTTATCATGCTATTTTTATTTGGCTTGTTTATTGAGAAAAGTTCATTGTTTCTCCCTACACCATCTATTTGGGTTTGATGAATTAATAAAAAAAATAAAGAAGCAAAAATAAATAAATGTTATCATGCTATTTTTATTTGGTTTGTTTTACCAATTCAATTTCTCGTCTTTAAATTCAATTATCGCCGCCGACCCGATTTTGGCATCTGAATATGATCACCAATTTTCATTTTGATTCATGACTATTAGATTTAATTAGATATCTTGATTTTATAATGTTGAGTTGATTTTTAGATCTATTTGAGGAAATTTAACCAAAAAATTAACTAAAATTGGTTGTGAAGAAGAGGAGACGTAGGTGAAGAGAAACTATTTTTCTTAAGATCATATCCTATTTGGTAAGTTTGACACTTTGACCAAAGCTCATAATCTAATCGAAGTGTATTCTGGAACCACATAATTTTATCAAAGTGTGTTATCATAATGCAGTCGCTCATAAGCTGTTTTGACAAAAAAAATAAAATAAACCTAAGATGTCTAGATAAGTTCACCCAAACACTCCCTAAACAACAATGATCAAGAAAGAAGAAAACAAAGTAAAACAAAAATTGAAGTGCAGCCTTAAAAGTATTTGATGAGACACAAAATATGCATTAGCATCTAACAGAAGATACCACACTTTGATGTGTACCTGTACGAAGTATTAAACCAATATAACGTTGAGGTTATTACAAACTTTTAACAGTCAAAGTGACCCACTAATACCACTTCTTAATCTCTACAAGAGTATGATGATAAAGGGTAAAAACATAGCAAAATATGTACATATCCGATCTAATGAGACAAAAATATAAACGGTAACTAAGAGACACAAAAAAGAACAAAAAAACATGTAATAACATGGAATGAATGTTAAAGGAGTTGAAGGTTACTCAAAGAATACTTAAATACCTACGAACATAGCTTGTCGATGCTGACCAAAAATGAATTCATACTCAATACTATAGTATATATGAGTCGTGACCTCCTTATCTAGAATAATGCGGCATTGGAATGTACCCTAAATAAAGCCTTAAAGGCTAAGCATCCTTACAGGCCACCCCCATCCATGCCGAGCAACACATTTTCTGAGCCTCCCCTTATAGCAGAGATTAATTGTGTTTTGGGTTGCATTAAATCATTTCCTAAAGGTACTTCATGTGGGAGAGATGGTTTGAGGGCACAACATATCTTAGATGCTTTATGTGGAGAGGGGTCTGCTACTGCCACTAGTCTCATAAAGGCCATCACATTAGTCATTAATTTGTGGTTAGCAGGGAGGTGTCCGCCTATTTTGGCAGAGTTTGTTGCATCTGCTCCTTTTACGCCTCTCCTTAAACCAGATAATGGGATTCGGCCTATTGAAGTAGGTACTATATGGAGACGTTTGGTGTCCATGGTTGCTATGAAAGGTGTGGGTAAAGAAATGTCTAAGTATCTTGGTGATTTCCAGTTTGGAGTCGGTGTGTCGGGTGGCGCTGAGGCTGTTTTACATAGCGCCAACAGGGTGTTGAGCGAATACCACAATGATGGGTCTCTTGCAATGCTTACTGTGGACTTCTCAAATGCTTTTAACCTTGTGGATAGATCGGCATTACTTCATGAGGTTAGGGTGCGGTGTCCCTCTATTTCTTTGTGGGTGGATTTCTTATATGGGCAGGCGACGAGATTGTATATAGGAGACACACATATTTGGTCTGCCACAGGGGTGCAGCAAGGCGATCCATTGGGACCTCTTCTTTTTGCTCTTGTATTACACCCGCTAATACATAAGATCAGAGACAGTTGCAAGCTTCTTCTTCATGCGTGGTATCTTGATGATGGAACTGTTATTGGAGATTCGGAAGAGGTATCCAGGGTGTTAGACATTATAAAGGTAAGCGGTCCAGGTTTGGGTCTTGAACTTAATATCAAGAAAACAGAGATATTTTGGCCCTCGTGTAACGGTACGAAGCTTCGTGAGGGTTTATTTCCTGTCGATATTCGGAGACCGTCTTTGGGTGTGAAGCTTCTTGGGGGAGCTGTTAGTAGAGACGCAGATTTTATTAGTGGGTTGGCTATGAGGAGAGCCGCGAATGCTGTTGATTTGATGAGTCTTCTTCCACAGTTACATGACCCGCAGAGTGAGCTCCTTTTGCTTCGATCATGTATGGGTATTGCCAAACTTTTTTTTGGTTTAAGGACTTGTCAACCTGTACACATGGAGAAGGCGGCCTTGTTTTTTGACCCACTGAGGTTCCATCCTAAAACCAATTGGTGATAGAAGGGGTAGCCCACCAAGCTTATATGTTGACTTTGAGATTATGATTCTACCAATGTGGGATTGGGTTTGCACACTCCACAATCCTCCCCTCAAACCCAAACCACCATGGGCCTCCCCTTCAACTATAGCCACGATCCCACCTTTTTCATACCGCCGACCTTTACCATCGGAACACCCCGCCTTTTACCGGCTTCCTTTCGGTACAAGGTTTACCGGGATCCACTAATACCGTCGAATCGGGGTCTAATCGAGGGAACACCATCCACACCATCACTAGGCCAACCTGTCTCTGATACCAATTGTTGGAATCCTAGGCCCAGCATCTCACCAAGTCTAACATATAAGCCCAACTGAGGTTCCATCCTAAAACTAATTGGTGATAGAAGGAGTAGCCCACCAAGCTTATATGTTGACTTTGAGATTATGATTCTACCGATGTGGGATTGGGTTTGCACACCTAACAATTTTATTATGGCTATCGAAGCCTACTCATGGGGTGTCATCTTAGCATCTCAGGTGGTATAAAAAAGAAAGAGGACAGAATGGGCATCATTATATCAAAAATGTAAGTTTAAAATAACATTATAAGAACATTTTTTAAAAACTACTGACATGATGGTATTTACGTAAGGTTAAGCGTTTCGAAAATGTATAATCAATTAAGCATTAATACGATCATATTCATATCCATGGGATATATAACTGACATGTCACACGTCATATGGACTTTGTTACAGTGTGATGTTTAAATAGAGGTTTCCGCTCTCCAAGAAGAGGACATCTTTTATTTAGTCCTCGCGTAAGTGCAACTACTAAACTACATTAGCAGGGTCGTTCCGTGGATTTTTGGACCATGTTCCCATATAATGATGTGTCGCCTTTTGACATGACGTCCCTTACAAATCGATATTACTATGTTATAATTACTAAGTAGGCACATGAATATGATTTATGTGATATACCTATATGAATAAAAGTATTTATAAAGATTGCAGGATACATGGAACTTATTTGAGTCGGAACTGATGAATTAATTCACGAAAGAACACCAGTTTGTTATACTCATGAAATTTTATTTGAAAATTGGTTGGCATCGTCTAAACATTTTTTTTAATGTATTACGCAGGACAACGCAGCATTTCGGGGCGAGAAATTCAAGTCACTAGCTCAAGGGTGAGTGATATCTTGATTTCTTGACAGCGCCTCAGAAACTTGACTTAAATAAAAGAGATCATTTTAAGCTAACAGTCGTTTCTTTGGACTATTCTCTTATTTACTTACTTTTTTTAATATGGCAGCCTTCTTATGCAAATGGAAATTGTAAGGCATACTACGACTCACGTTTAGGTAATTATGACTGGTCAAATACCAATCAAACTTTCGTGTGTTAATATGTTTTTAGTTGTTTACTTGCATAACAAATATCATTTTGTAAACAGTAAGATCATTCTCACCACCACCTGCTGCTGTTGAACCTTCCGCTACACCACCCCACCCAAAATTTTACATGGGTGAAGTTTAAAAATACGCAACAAACTTTTCCAAAAAGAACGAAATACGTAATCTACTAAATATAGTACTAGAATTGCCAAATAACTTTTAAATTTTGAATGATATATGTAATATGACCGCTATTGACCAAAATTTGACCTGTTTGATCGGTTTCATTTTCAAATATTACAGAAATGGTCCCTGTGATTCGCGTTGGACTTTCACTGTTAGTCCTTTAACTTCTTTTTTTGACTTAAATTTATTTTTTTTGACTTATTTTTTTAAAAAAAATTTCACTTAATTTTTAAAATACTTTTTTTTCATTTATTCATACACTATTTTTTTAACACTTATTATACTTTTTTTTTCACTTATTCATACACTAATTTTTTTTATACTTATTACATTTTTTTTGAATAATTTTAAAATATGCGTTAAACTTTTTAACAACATAGCACCTCAGTGCTTAAATTTTTGAATGTTGTGTATTTTTTTTACACTTGTTACACTTTTTTATTAGGAAAATTTTTAAATGCTGCGTTAAACTTTTTTCACAACTAACACCCTCATGTGATTTAAATTCTGGAACTATTAAACACCCCTCACGTGACTTATATTTTTTTTTTAATATTTTTTTAAACATTGCGTTGGACTTTTTTTCACATGAGGGGTGTTTAACAGTTAAAATTTCAAAAAAATTTCTTTTTAAAAAATATAAGTCACATTTAACAGGCAAAATTTACGTCACATGAGGGTGCTAGTTGTGAAAAAGTTTAACACAATATTGAAAAAAAAAATTATAAAAAATGGTAATAAGTATAAAAAAATTTAGTGTTTGAATATGTAGAAAAAATTTTTAATAAGTGGTAAATAAATAGTGTATATGATTAAATAAATAAAAGTATTTTAAAATTAAGTGAAAAAAAAATTAATTGAAAAAAAGAGTTAAGAAACTAAACAGTGAAGTCCAATGCGAATCAACATGGACCATTTTTGTTATTTTTGATAATTTGAACCGGTCAAAAGGTCATATTTTAGTCAATAGCGGTTCATAATTAAGTATATGTTCAAATTTGAAAGTTATTTGGCAATTCTAGTACTATATTTAGTAGGTTACATATTTCGTTTTTTTTTTAAAGTTTGTTGCGTATTTTTAGACTTCACTCATCTTACATGAATGTAAGTTTTTAGCTTATAGTCTCTAAATTATATATTACTTTAATGGCATAAAAAAAAACTTAATGCTAACATGTTTTTTGTATATTGGCTTGCAGTTCATGTCAATGATCCTAAGAGGCGAGAAATTAACTCCCACACCTAGTTTTTTTTTTTTTCTTTATTTAGGTCTATTTAATTATTTATATAATTTTTTACTCATTTGTCTCAGGATAATCATTGATCCGACCACAAACCTATGACAACCTGTGTCAACTCCCTGCTTAGCAACCAAACTTAAGATTTATATTCTACAATTTTATATGTAGTTTACTCGATACTATTAAAAAAATGTATTGAACACATACATAGTGCTTAAATAATCACTTTTTCTTCCTACCACCTAGCCTTAGGAGGCTCCACAGTCAGTGGCGGAGCCAGGATCTTGGCATATAGGAGGCAAAAAAAAAATCTCCGAAAACAGCTCTAAAAACCGCAGCGTTTTAGCACTTTTTAGCAGTTTTTAACAGTTTTTTAGCAGCTTTTAGCAATTTTATCAATGATTTGCCACTAAACTCTGACCAACCTGTGTCAACTCCCCGCTTAGCAACCAAACTTAAGATTTATATTCTACAATTTGATATGTAGTTTACTCGATACAATTAAAAAAATGTATTGAACACATACACAGTGCTTAAATAATCACTTTTTCTTCCTACCACCTAGCCTTAGGAGGCTCCACAGTCACAGGATAGCTTCGCTTATCCTCAAGAAAACAACAACAGGTATAATTCCTACGGTCAAGATAATGGTTTCGGGCCCGCGTCCATTTATCAGTCCAATGGGAAAGGTTCAGCACCTTGGTGGCAACAAAAGAATGCCCGAGTGACTGAACTAAATCCTGAAGAGAACAAAGCAGAGTATCATGGTGGGAGCAGCGAGCGATTTGTTCACGTTCTTTATGAGTCCCACCTCAACCACCTCCAGTAGCAATGTCAGAAGCAGCAATATCAGCTTATTGTGTTTTCAGGGTGTTTGAGAGTTCATTATAGCATAAAGCTTAATATGCATTCCTTATTGGGTACCCATTTCTCATATTTGTTATACTTTATGCTTTTTAGCGTTTTATTCATGATATTTGACATGTACTCCTTTTTTATATAATTTTTCTAATCGAGAGAAGAAAAATCTGAAGTAGATATAAGTATGGAGACGGCTTGCGAGTAAAGAATGTGACCCTTCCCAAGGGTTAAATTGTATGTATTATCAAGACGCCGTATATGCACCGCTCTCGAGTGTGGTAAGTTTATGTGTCATACATTTATACTCATGTTTTTATGTCTGTTCTGAGGGTTGCTTCAGCTGGTATGTAATTTGGACTTTCACCCCTGAAAATGGTAAAATATATCTGGAAGAGCTACGACTGATTATTCTATAAGGCTGAAAATTATCAAGGATGCAACTTATCTCTGAATATCTATCTCTTCACCTCTTCTTAAAGGAAGTTTGGATTTGAATGTGTTGAGCGAATAGACTTGTCCTTAATTTAATATTCAGTAGTCTTAAAAGTGATATAGTAACCGACAATTATTAAAGATAAGTTTACATCAATCCATGTAGATGTCAAGATAGCATTTTTATCAATCACATATGGGAATCTTGAGGCAACACTGTCACAATTCACTTTGGTTTGGATAGCTGAGCGAGTTTCTGTTGTTGTGCAGGTCTTAGCAAACGTACAGCTTATGACGGATTAGGGATGCCTTTGCAAAGTTTGGCGAAGTAGTTCATGGTCGGCTTCTTCTCCATAAGTTATGATTGTGAGTCATGAATTTGAATTCTTAAAAAGTTTAGAACTTTGACTGCTATTTTCCTGTTATTTTCTGCAGCTAGGGTAGTAAAAGACTGCGCATCACATTATCTAGAAGCACATTAATCACATTAGCTAGATAATACTTTCTTGATTAATTTGCATGTAGGTAGGTATACCAATAGATATAGATATTTTGACACACATGGACCATGATGCATACACACATCTGAGCTCTGAAAGTTTTAGGAAAGAGCATGTTTCTTGCATATTTACATATTTTTGAAAACAGAATTATTATATTGCTTTATAAATCTTACTTGATAGGATATCTATAAATGATTCGGAGTTTTTCCAGTCCAAAAACAGTAAAACCCTGGCAGATTGCTCCTCCTTACGTATCACTAAGAATGTGTAAAGCTATGAATTGGCGATAACGACCCAAGTAGTGCATACCATCACTCGGTCACGGGTCGAAGACAAATTAAAATAATTTTAAGTTTGTTTTGTATTTATGTTTGTTTTGTCGTCTAAAACTATCTGATGTTATTAAATTCAAGAACTCAAAGTGATTATAGAGCTTCTTGGTGTTAGTATATGTTAAAAATGATTGTCTTATAATGAAACCTGTTATTGTGTTGTGTTAAGGTAAAATACCGTACCTTGAGTCTAGGGTGCGTTCCCTCGTCTCTTGGTGAAGTATCCCCTTTAATTATCTGAAATTAAGAAAGAACACCCGTTAGCTCGCCCCGGGTGTTGACCCAGGACCAAGCTCGGGCGTGAGAGTAAGTATGTGAATGTGAGCCGAAGGGGCTGTATGATGGAGCCGGAGAGGCTATAGTAATAAATGTGTGTGTGTGTGTGCAGTAAATGCTGTCTTTTAAATAGTAA
>BQNB010042026.1:0-46389 GCA_026074375.1 Tanacetum coccineum | reverse complement strand
CTAAGGTCTCCTTTTATACACTAAGGAACCCTAATGGGCCTACAACGCGTTTTCTACACATACATATCTTTTCCTAATATATCTCATTTTTATCACATAAGCACTACTAACTTATACAAACAGTACTAACTAAACTCTAACAGCAGAAACTCTTCTAGCAGCAGTAACTAATACTAGCAGGAGTAACTTTACAACTAGCAGTAGTAATGACTTAGAATATTTTCTCTGAACTTCACCAGCAATAGAAACATAACCAGCAGTAGTAACATTAATACTGACAGCAGTAACTTCAACAACACTCAGATGTCTTTTAATCCCAACAGGCCGGGACAAATTTATACATATTTTTAGTTTACTAGTCTAGCTTCACTTACAACAACAAAACCATTCTAGCTTAATCCCTTCATTCACTTTCACAATTATCTACTATAACAACAAATCCAACCTAGCCTAATCACTTCCTCAACTTCACCAAAATTAATTAATATCATAAATTTAAGAGCAAGAAATAAAAAGGTACATCTTTACCAGTTTAATCCATACTTTATCATTTTTACAATTAGCTAATATTTCAACTGTGACTTAACAAAAGACTAAAATAAATAGTTTACAAGTATGTATATATTTTATTAACCAAGATTTATAACTCTATGCAAAGTTTCTTTTATAATTAATTACTTGTTCTTTTGCAAAACTTTCAAATACAAAAACTAATTGTTGATATAAGTTTATACATGAAATGATAATACAAAGTATATAAATTTAAAAAGATGAGAAAAGATTATAGACCTTAGTAAGATGGATGATAAAATTTAGCAAAATGTATAACTAATAACCCAACCAAGAAACCTTTACTTATAATTAACCCTTAATTATACTTGTAATTCCTAACCAAAGCTTGAACTTCTCCTTCCCCTTTTTCTTTGTTTTGAGCCATGCACCCCCAAGAGAGACAAAGAGAGAATTTGTTTTGTGTTTTGGTGAATTATGAGTGTAAGTACTGTATACAATAAATTAGCAAAAAATGGCAAGGTTTGACTCTTCCTTATCTCTTAATAATCTAGAAATGGCATGATGTGTTTTGGGTGTTTGTTCCTTGCCGTATGAATGGACTCAAAGTATTGAGTTGGTGACATTTTGAATTAAAGTAGAATCACATGTAAGCTTAGGATGGTGTTTATCATAAAATTGAATGTACTAGTATTTCAAGAATGTTTCTCATACCAAAGATAGAAGGGGGAGGGGGCGGCTAGGAAGAGACAAAAGCAAAAAAATGTGTATTTTTGTGTATAAACTTTTAACATGTATAAACTTTGAACATGCATGCACTTAAGTGTATGTGTAAGCGTTTTACGTAATAATGCGAAAATAAAATATAAAAACTTATAAATTATCTTCACAATAATCATATAACACAAAATTAATATAAACGTAACTTTGTTTATTGCTGGTTTACGTTAAATGTTGTTTTTTAATTTACGCGATTTTACTTAGCGGTTTTAATTAAAAGTAAGCACGTAAAAGTTCAAAGTAAATAGTTTTAAGTTTATAGACGTAAAATGGCCTAAAAATACGGATTGTCACAGAGAAGGTGATTCACGGTGAAGTATTAATGGGAGACCAACTCCGGGTACTGTTACAGGTCTCTATGTTTGAGCACCAAAAAAAAGGTTTTCCCGACAGGGACGATACTTGCAACCCAAAGGTGATCCCACAGTGGACGATCCGCACTTTCTTAACTTTTTGGGACGAGAACATGCAATTTGACCAAACTTTAAGGACGATTTATGCAATTTACTCATAAAAGTAAGCACGTAAAAGTTCAAAGTAAATAGTTTTAAGTTTATAGACGTAAAATGACCTAAAAATACGGATTGCCACAGAGAAGGTGATTTCACGTGTAGAAGTATTAAATGGAGACCACTCCTGTACTGTTACACAAGTCTCGAAATCCGAAGGCACAGAGTAAAAGAGAGTATGAATGGATTGTCTGCACCTGACTTCTATATCCCATTATCCATAGATCTCTTTCCTTATCATTGTCGGTCTAAGCGGAAGGTTGCTAAGTCAGATGTCTGGTGAACACATTCGTAATGAGTATGGGTTTAGTAGGTGTACTAAGAAGGAAGCGAGGTACTGAGTTTAGCGTCAACAAGGTAAGTAGTGGATCTTTATTATAATGATATGGGAGACAATCAAAGCATTAGTATCAGCATCAACAGAATAAAAGGACTGACCGACCGCCGTTCAAGAGAGATCCCGAAGGCTCAAACTTTTTGCCAGCTTTGAAACATGGGCTGAAGGAAAGAGGAAGACTAAACAAAGTCACAGTCAAAGCAATGAAAAAGATGCCAAAAAAGATTCACTTTAGCTTTTAGCTCACTTAGTGTAGGTTGCTTGCAATCCTGACATCCTGAGTGACAGTTATGGGGATTGATTACGTGGCTGAATCTCCTGTTAAGGAGATTTCCCACGTTCCTGTCCTTGTTGTCTCTCTCATTCTGAAGTTAGGGTGAGGTTGCTTGCAAGACTTTCGATAGCTGGCTCGACCGAGCGGAATCACCGATCTAGATACTAGATACAAAGGTCGTTCACTCCCTATTTTTTGAGAGGTTGCTTGCGACGGTAACATTAGCTAGGCACTCAAGGCAGGTCGAACATAGTCAATCCTAAGGCGAAGATCATCAGATGGAAAATGGATTGGGCTGGCTAATCACTTGATGACCCGGTGGAGAATGGGAACAGAGAGGCGCTCCCATAAACGGGATGAATGAGACTCTTGGTCCTGATCGAACCAGAGATCCTGACAACCCAGGGAATCGACATAAAGAGATGGGTCGGATACTGAAATCTGCCTAAAAGTCCTTACTTTTTCAAGGCAGGGCTTCGATCCGTATCTGCCCAACTCCTCGAACTGTTGTCTGCTGGGTGCGACATATTCATGGACTAACAAAGCGAACTCTCAATCTGATCAGGAGAGCCTAGAGAGCTCTCTATCTTTCCCCAAATTCCGACTAGCGCGGTTTTTTTTCTCGACCAATTTATTTTCAAAAAAAAATAGAGATACAATATAATTATATGGTTAAATTATAATGTATCATACACCTAAGTGGCGGACGCGGAAATTGAACATAAGATATGTACATTAAAATTTATTTTTAATGAAAATATCTAATTAGTGTTAAATTATTAAAATTTCATAGTAAAATAATAAAATTTAAACTAAGCATGCTTTTGGAAGGTATGCATGTATGTGCGCTTTAGATATGTCCGCCTCTACATCATCGATGTACACATATATCAAATCGTTACATCAGTTTAATGAAGCACGTATGTGAGCAAAAGTTTTTAAGATGTACGTATCAAATATGTCCAACATCAATTTACACGTTGGGTTTTGATTTTATGTGTGAGAAACCCATAAATGATCAATTTACAACTGAATGCGAATACTCATCAAAGTCAATATTTGATTTTATGCTACATTATTCATTTTGCAAAAAAGTTCACTAGTTGACCATAAACTAATCTTTTCTTTAGTTCCTGTTACCAGCTAATCGTCAATAGCATTAGATATTTATAGGTTTGAAAAAAAAAACACGATTTAAGTTCTCCTTTTTCTAGAACGCTTTTAAAAGTATCTTCAAACTTTTTATAGACTTAAAGGTTTTACGAGTTTTTTATCGACTTTTCTTAGATATTCTAATTTACAGCTAGAGCCATGCTTCTTTGTAATTCTTTTTCTAGCTTCTTGCTAGTTGGTTTTATAATAGTTGTCGTTTTAAAAAAAAGAAACAACAGGCTTGCGATACATATATTTATAAAGCTTAGTTTTATATGAATCAAATAGTCATATTGAACAACAAAAAAACATTGCTCAGTAAAATATTTCAGGGTACCTACCGCCGCAATACGCGGGTACCCTGCTAGTAGTTTAAAGAAAAGTTTTTCAATAATTACTAGTTTTAATCCCCGTGCACGCGCGGGGCTTGTACATTATGTTTTTTTAAATATATTTATAATTTTTATTTTTTCTGTTTTATAAGTTATGAAAGTTTAAGAGGTTATTTGTTTTTTTTAAAGTCATAATAAAATTTATAAATTTATAAATTTACACTTAACTCTATACAATTTATTTAAAATTAAATCACTAATGTTTTTTTAATTACCTTCTTTTTTTTCAAGTTTTTGTTTTTATAAATTTGACACATATATTTTTATGTGTTTTTTTTCTTTATTAGATTTCTCCATCAAAATAATTGCCAAATTTTTAAAGATTATTTAAGCTATTTAATAAAATAATCAAAAATAATAAAAAATTGAAGCATCAAAACCTGATAAGAAAATTTCTTTTTTTGAATGCAAATGTCCTCGACTTTTCGGTTTTTCTTTACTAAGTAAAAATTGAAAGGTTTAATTTATTGACTTTACATATATCTTGTGTATTGAATAATAATTTATTATATATATATATATATATATATATATATATATATATATATATATATATATGTATTTTGGCTTGTGAAATGGCTTAAAAAGACAGCAATATTAACCCCTAAATCACCGGCAACTAATCACGTATCTTGTAATCATCAAGTTTATCTAGAATGAATGTCATACATTTTGTTACGGAGCGATTGCCGCTCACATGCAAGTCCTAGCCATTGATTCATTTCTTTATACATTCTTTTAGTCATGGATAACATGCAGTATATTATATTATATCAAACAACCACCAAGATAAGAGATCTTAATACTGCATTTATCATCATCACTTCAGTGTCATCTTAGCTTTTTCTTTCCACAACAAACATCACCACCAACGTAATGAGTGTTGTCAAGAAGACGCGTTGTCAGAGTGCCACATAGGCAAGAAAACGTGTTGATGATCCCTTATTACGGGAGGTCTAATTTACTTAAATTTCTCACAAAAATTAAAAAGTTCAAACCTCACTAGATACACATCTATGAGTGACTTAAGGAGAGTTGAAAACGTTCACATATCTAAGCTACGCGAATTCAAATCAAAAGACTCGCATTCTCAGATAACCTGAACAGAAAAAACCTAGTGTAGTTTATCCTTCTATATAATATTGTATCAGTAGCATAATTGATAACCCATGTGAATGTTGGGTACCGTAGTACGATATCATAAATTCCATTTTATTTCTTGAATTCGAATGGATACAAAAAACAACGTCGTGAATTTGACTCTATGTTTGAGCATTTTCGGGATCGTATAATTATGGTACTAGACAAGATTATATATTATTAGCAACGTCTCAAACACGTATAACAAAAAGCAATTATCAAACGAGTAAGTATAAAATAGTAACAGTTGCACAATGGAAAACCTAACTTACGATTTAACATGGTTTGGCCTTACAAGGGTTGATCGGCGTACGTTCACGTCGTTAGTTTCACGATCATAAAAGCCATTTCGATTACTATAGCATTACAAGTTACATGCTAAAACGATTTCGTTAAAAAGGTTAGCTTGATAGCACGGTCGTATTTGAATTTCTGAAGTTTTTAAAGACGCCGGGCGAAATTAGATTTTAAGGTCTTTCGAAAAGAAATGTTATATATAAAGTGTTGCCGTTTATAAGATATAATGCAAATTGGTTTTCTAAACGTTCAACATATTACTTATTTAAGATATTTTCTCATATAAATACTTTTTTCTTCGATAAGATTATCCGTACACATGCATATAGTTATTAACGGGACAAATTTTTAGACCCTGTGCGGTCGCCCACCTTGCACACTCTCAAAAACGGCCCTGCTCGATAAGAAACATTAACTCGGATCAAGTCCATTCTAATAAGATCGAGGGCATGATAATAGTTTACGATCTTTGAATGTCTTAGTCAAAGTTGTATAGTTCAAAGTTATATATGTCATAAATGATTTTTTTTTCAAAAGAAATAAAAGCGTTGACAAATTAAACATAAAATGTTTTGACGCGTATAAAAAGTTCAACCACTTTGATTGATATTCACACTGGTTTGAAATTAGGTCCGTAACTCTAAGTGATATAGCCATTTTTAAAGGCTCGATCGAATTTGAGTCAAAACTCGAGCTCGAGAATGAGATTTAGAACTGATTGAGCTCGAGTCAAGATAAGGGCCCGGGTTTTAGAAGTCGCGTCGAGCTCGAGCCGGACAATACCTGGCCAATAAGTTATAGGCTTAGCCTACTAGCCCAGCGAGCATAATTCACTACAACAAAAGGGTTGTTTAGGGACGGCCAAATATTAGGGTCGACATAGTCGACCCTAAACCACACGTGGGACCCGCTTTTTTCAACAAAAAATGCAAAGTCAAAAAAGCGCCTTAGGGACGACATTTAGGGTCGACATTGTCGACCCTAGAATTAAAAAAATAACTTAAATATATAAAATACCTTAGGGTCGACACTTAGGGTCGACATTGTCGACCCTACCATTTAAAAATAACTTTATATATTTAAAATATTTCTAAATTATATATATAAATTATGGCGGGATTGGGGAAACTTTAGAAATTTTGGGGGGAAACTTAGGGACGACATTTTCTTAGTACTTAGGGTCGACATTGTCGACCCTACCCAATAAGTATAATTTTATATTTTTTTTGGCATTTAAATGTATTTAGATTTTATATATAAATATTAAACAAATTTATAAATACAATAAATAACTTTGGGTCGACTCTTAAGGTCGACAATGTCAACCCTAAGTACAAAATTTTTTGTAAAAATTAAGATTGGTTCGTAAAATTAAGATTTGTTCGTAAAAATTTTAAAAAAAATTTTAAATTTTTTTCGTAAAATTAAGATTGGTTTGTAAAACTTTTCGTAAAAATTAAGATTGGTTCATAAAATTAAGATTGGTTCGTAAAATTTTTCGTAAAAATTAAGATTTTTCTAAAGTGCGAATTTTTTTTTTAAGATTTTGTAAAAAAAATTAATTTTTTTTTTCAAATAATAATGTAACACAGGGATGTATAGTGTCCTAAAAAAATAACACAGGGATGTTTTTTTGCACATTACTCTTTTATTTATTTATTTTATCATTTATTAGTTTGCTAATTTGATAAATTTACTTCAAAATTAACTGAACTAAATGTAGTTTAACCACAATAAATAATCAAAATACACGGAATGATTCCTAATCGATTAACGTTTATTATTATAATATCAAATTACATTATAAATCGATAAACACTCAAACATTAAAGCATACTAAGTTTTCCCATTTCAAACATTAAAGCATATTAAGTTTTCCTACATTCCAAATGCTAAAATGATTTATCTTAATGAAAAACTACTCCATATTAAGGTTTCTCATCCCTTGGTAGATCTCGTGAAGTATTCCTGCTGACTCTAGTGTGTGGTTCTCGGGATGCCTTGCCATCTCTAGTTGTCCCTCTAGTACACTTATCCTTGCCTCTAGTGTCTTTATCCTTTCAGCCAAGAACTTACAATTTGAGCACTCTGCCATTCCGAGATTCTGTGCATATCGTGGAGAATGACTTGGTCGTGAAGAAGTTCCTGGAGAATGACTTGGACGTGAAGAAGTTCCCGGAGAATAACTTTGAGTTGTTGACGGTCCAGGAGAAGCATCCATCCACATAAAGTAGCCACATCCTCTCTCTGTAGTTCCTGGCTGTTACGTAGTAAGGAAATCATAAGAAAAGTCATTTTGACAAGCTAACTATTTTATATTACATAAATAGTTATGCTTTGATAGTTCACCTTTGAATTAGGACATGCGTAGTATCGTTGACCATAGCTGTGATCTCTGCATGATGTTCGCAACACCACATTTCCGTTTTTACACTTGCACAACCAAGTTTGATTAGATCGCTCCATCTGGTGACAGTTGATCGAGGTGGTGGTGAATGTGGTGGTGGTTGTGAGGATAAGAGTGTGTGTGTGTGTGTGCTTGGGAGGATAAGATACTATCTGTTTTTATGGTAAAGAAGAATGCTTGGCGGGAGTATTTGGAGGGAGTTTTTGGAGGGAGTTTTTGGGGAAGTTTTTGGCGGGTGATATCGACTCGTCCGTTGAACGTCTAACGTATAACCATAACATATCGACTCGTCCGTTGAACGTCTAACGTATAACCATAACATATCGACTCGTCCGTTGAACGTCTAACGTATAACCATAACATATCGACTCGTCCGTTGAACGTCTAACGTATAACCATAACATATCGACTCGTCCGTTGAACGTCTAACGTATAACCATAACATATCGACTCGTCCGTTGAACGTATAACGTATAACCGTAACATATATCGACTCGTCCGTTGAACGTCTAACGTATAACCATAACATATCGACTCGTCCGTTGAACGTCTAACGTATAACCATAACATATCGACTCGTCCGTTGAACGTATAACGTATAACCGTAACATATCGACTCGTCCGTTGAACGTATAACGTATAACCATAACATATCGACTCGTCCGTTGAACGTCTAACGTATAACCGTAACATACGAAACGAGGAACCGGACCAATCCGGCCGAAACGAACCAATTTATATTTTTTATAAAAGGTTATATTTTTTTTATAAAAAAGTTATTATATATTTTATAAAATATCATTTTATATAATAATTATATACGAAACGAGGAACCGGACCAATCGGGCCGAAACGAACCAATTTATATTTTTTATAAAAGGTTATATTTTTTTTATAAAAAAGTTATTATATATTTTATAAAATATCATTTTATATAATAATTATATACGAAACGAGGAACCGGACCAATCCGGCCGAAACGAACCAATTTATATTTTTTATAAAAGGTTATATTTTTTTTATAAAAAAGTTATTATATATTTTATAAAATATCATTTTATATAATAATTATATACGAAACGAGGAACCGGACCAATCGGGCCGAAACGAACCAATTTATATTTTTTATAAAGGTCGTTGAACGTATGACGTATTAACCATAAACATATCGACTCGTCCGAAATGAACGTCTAACGTAATAAACCATAACCTATAGACCGTCCGTATGAACGTCTAAACGAATAACCATAATAACATATCACTCGTCCGTTTGAACGTATAACTATAACCTAACATATATCGACTCGTCCGTTGAACGCTAACTATAACCATAACATATCGACTCGTCCGTTGAAACGTAAACGTATAACCTAGACAATCGAACTACGTCCGTTGAACGTATAACGTATAACCAAACATATTCGACACGTCCTTTAACGTCCTAACGTATAACCATATGACATAATCGAAACTCGTCGTTGAACGACTAAACGTATAACCGTAACATATCGACTCGCCGTTGAACGTCCTAACGAATAACCGTAACATACGACACGCGGAACCGGACCAATCCGCCGAAACGAACCCAATTATATATTTTTTATAAAAGGTATCATTTTTTTTATAAAAAAGATATTAAATATTTTTAATAAAATATCAATTTTATATAATAATTATAATACTAAACGAGGAACCGGACCAATCCGCCGAAACTAACCAATTTTATATTTTTATAAAAGGTTATAATTTTTTTTAAAAAAAGTTATTATATAAATTATAAATAATCATTTTATATAATAATTATATACGAAACGAGAACCCGGACCAATCGCCAAACGAACCAATTTTATAATTTTTATAAAAGTGGATATATTTTTTTATAAAAAGTTATTATATTATTTTATAAAATCATTTTAATAATAATATATACGAAACGAGGAACCGTACCAATCCGGTCCGAAACGAAACCAATAATATTTTTTATAAAAGGTTATATTTTTTTTTATAAAAAAGTATATTATATATATTTATAAAAATATCATTTTTAAATAATTAATTATATACGAAACTTGAAACCAGACCAATCCGCCGAAACGAACCAATTTATATTTTTAATAAAAGGTTATATTTTTTTTTATAAAAAAGTTATATACAGTTTAATAAAATATCATTTATATAATTAATTAAATACGAACACGAGAACCGACCAATCCGTCCGAAACGAACTCAATTTATATTTTTTTTTAATAAAAAGGTTATATTTATTTATATAAAAAAGTTATTATATAATTTTATAAAATATCATTTTATATAATAATGTATATACGAAAACAGAGAACCGAAACCTAATCCGGCCGAAACGAACCAATTTTATATTGTTTTATAACAGGTTCATTTTTTTATAAAAAGTTATTATTAATTGTATAAAATATCAACTTATATTTTCACGCCCAAGTTTTAGCAAGCCAATTTTTGCACCAAAAATTTCAGCAAAAGTTTTAAACCCCCCGCCATAATAAAAAAAATTTTTATTTTCAACGATTGTCGACAATGTCGACCCAAACATGAAAACACGTCGTCCATGAAAAATGTTAAAAAAATTAACTATTTGGGTCGACAATGTCGACCCAAAACAAGAAAAGTCATGTCCGTCCGCAAAATTGTTATAAAAGATTATAATAATATAACATGTTAGGTCGACAATGTCGACCCAAAACAAGAACGGAATGTCACCCAAACGTACCCCTATACATCTCTACTTCTCATCTTAACAAAAAAAAAAAAACACACACCAAGACGTTTTTGCTCCATTTTGGCTGTTAATTGTCTCGATTTTAACCACTCACCACCACATAACCGCAATCCACGCACATTCACCGTCACCCACCACACAAATCGCACACGAGCACAGTACCACGACCCGCATTAAAAGCCACCCACCACCCCATCACCACCACGCAGCCTTCCTCCTCCTCCTCTAAAAATTTAATTCTTAATTTCTTTCAATCCTCTAAATGATAATTCGTTAACCCATTTATTGCTATTTTAGATATATAAAGGTTTTTTTTTTTGGTTAATAAGGTTTCAAATTTTTTTTTGATTATGTTATGAAGTTTGTTATTGTTATTGTTAGACCAAGTCACAGCCGCGACCAAGTCACAGCCGAAGTCAACCACAATCAACGAGCCGAGAACGAGCTGACCCGAGTCAAGGTATGATTCAGCTTATATGTGGGCAGTGGGCTTAAATGTGAGCTTATGAGCATATTTGATTTCGGCTTATATTTTCATAAGCCCATTTTTCTGGCTTATTTTATTTCGGAAAATTGGTGCTTATGATATATAAGCCGAAATCATATAAGCTCATAAGCCCACGTATAAGCCCGAAACAAACACCCCCTTATATGGTTATATATTGTTTATTTGGTGATTTATATGTGTTTAGGAATTTTTTAGGATTTTAGCGATTAATTTCGGAAAATCCCGGTCCGAAGTTAATCAACCTATAGAAAACCCGTCCGAAATTAATTTATTAGAAATTAATTTCGGAAAGTCCCCTGTTTGGGACTGCTTTTTGAATGTTTTGTCTCATTTAGGATATGAATACGTATAACTGGTTTACTATTTGAGATGATTTCGACAGTGTTTCTCCTTTACTCCTACGAATATGTCTTTAAACACATATTTGGGGAGTTGAGGGGAAATGCTGCCGAAATTTTCTCAAATAGTAAATCGGTTATACGCATTCATATATGAGACGAAACATTCAAAGAGTGGGTTATGATTGCCTTCCATAGTTGCACTAGGTAAAAAAACAGTTCATATTTGTTAATAAACTTGTTGGTGTAAAAAAATAAAAATCATTTATTTGAATATGTTTATTTGCAACGCAGTTATGACAATTGATAAGAGTTGGACCACTATATCCAATCGTAATTCCGAAGAATTTTTAGATGGTCTTTTTGCATTCATCAAGCGTTGTGAGCCATTGTTGCACCCCATCACACAAAAGATCCGTTGCCCATGTAGTCGCTGTTGTAACCGTGATGATAAGCCTGTTACCCTCGACATTCTTGAGGCACACTTATCTAATCACGGGTTTGACAAACATTACACCACTTGGAAATATCACGGTGAACCTCTCCCGCTACCTCCACCAGTACCACATTCACCTGAACACATTGACATGGATGCGTTCTTCGAAGATATTTCTGCAAATAATGTCCCAACTCCACCAACTCAAACAACCGGTCCTCAACCAGCCCAAACAACGGGTCCTAATAACGAGTTTGAAGAATTACTTTCTAGGTCCACACAAAAGTTGTACCCGAGTTGTGATATGACTACATTGGAATTTACAACAGAGATTTCACACGTCAAGGCTTTTCATAAAATAACAGATGCCGGGTTTAACAAGATTTTAGCTCTTCTCCAAAAAGCATGTCCCCCTAGTAAAGGATACAATTTCCCATCGTCATACTATGAAATCAAGAAGACATACAAAAAGATCGGGTTAGGATACGAATCGATCCATGCTTGTATAAACGATTGTTTTTTATTTTGGGGATCAGAGGACAACCTAAAGAGGCCTGATTGTCCAGTCTGCAAAGCGAGTAGATATAAAGACCCAAAGAAGACAAAGGGGAAGTTAGTTGCAAACAAGATCGTGCGTTACTTTCCGTTAAAACCTAGACTACAACGTATGTTCAACACAAAACACATAGCAAAGTGGATGACTTGGCATGCTACTGGACAGTCTAAGGAAAAAGGTAAGATGAATCACCCGTGTGACGGTAAAGCATGGAAATATTTTGACATGATAAAACCCGAGTTCTCTTGTGACCCTAGAAACGTTCGATTAGGGTTGGCTGCTGATGGTTTTAATCCTTTTGGCATGATGAGTCAAAATTACAGCATGTGGCCGGTCATATTGACAACATACAACACACCACCGTGGATGTGTATGAAAGAATCTTCTTTAATGTTGACGATGTTAATTCCTGGCCCTAAATCACCTGCAAAGGACATTGATGTTTACTTGCAGCCTTTGATTAAAGAACTCCAAGAATTATGGAAAGGAGTCTGGACGAAAGACGCTGCTACGGGTACTTATTTCGAAATGAAAGCGGCTCTCTTATGGACCATCAATGATTTCCCAGCTCGAAGTAGTTTGTCTGGGTGGAGTGGGCAAGGCTACTACGCATGCCCCACCTGTAACGAGGACACTCCATCGATGGCTGTCAAGAACAAAATCGCTTATGTTGGTCATAGAAGATTTTTAAAGACAAATCATCCACTAAGGAATAAAAAAAAGGAATTCTATGGTTTAAAAGAACCGAAACCTAAACCTAGAAAGTTTTCCGAATTGGATATCCAGTTACAAATTAATAAAGTCTTAAAACGTCGCCCGGGGAAACATCCAGATATTACTAAAAAGAACCCTAAACCTATTCGAGAAATTGAATTGAATTGGAGTAAGCGTTCTATCTTTTGGGATCTTGAGTATTGGCCCTTTCTTCTACTAAAACACAATCTCGATGTCATGCACATCGAAAAGAACGCACTTGAGGCTTTACTGAATACCTTGTTACAGAACGACAAAACCAAAGACACGCCAAAAGCAAGGCAAGACTTGGAAAAATTGAATGTTAGAAAGGAGTTGTGGTTAGCTAAAAAACCAAACGGGAAGTTCGAGAAGCCTCATCCAAAGTACTCTTTCACAACAGAAAACAGAAAACGTTTTTGTAAATTCATCAAAGGAGTTAGGCTACCTGATGGGTTTGGATCCAACTTTAAGCAAAAAGTGACCGCTGATGATAACAATATAACGGGCATGAAATCTCATGACTGTCATATAATGATGCATCGGTTACTTCCTTATGGAGTACAACAATACTTGCCCAAAAGTATTGCAGCTCCTATAATCGAGCTTTGCTTGTTCTTTAAGCAGCTTTGTGCTCGAACTTTGATGCAACAGGACATGGGAAAAGCTAAAAAACAATCGATCAGTATCATGATTGAGTTAGAGAAAATCTTTCCTCCTGCTTTTTTTGACATAATGATTCATGTGGCTATACATTTACCCGATGAGGCTATTCTAGGTGGCCCTCTTCGCTACAGGTGGATGTTTCCATTTGAAAGATACATGAAGAAGCTAAAGAATTATGTCCGAAATAAAGCAAAGCCTGAAGGTTCTATTGCGGAGGGTTATGTTTCAGAAGAAGCATTAACTTTTTGTTCGCGTTATCTTAAGGATGACGTTGAGACGAGATTTAATCGTCTTGGCAGAAATGACGACGGTTTGCCTGAAGAAGAACCAGATAAATTCCAGGTGTTCCGGTCCGTATGCAAACTTTTGTTTTTTTATTATTAATTTTATTTATTAAAATATTTTATTCAATTTATATGTGTTATTGTGTTATCGCTAAATACAGGAGGAGATGTTTCCATTTGCAAAGATACATGAAGAAGACTAAAGAAATATGTCCGAAATAAAGACAAAACCAGAAGGATTACAATTGCGGAGAGTTATGTTTGCAGAGAAGCCATTACTTTTTTGTTCGCGTTAGCTAAGGATGATGTCGAGACAATTCTAATATACGTCTTGGCAGAATGACTGACGGTATTGCCTGAAGAAGAACCAATAAATCCTAGGTGTTCCCCCCCCCCCGGTTCCCCCCCCCCCCCCCCCCCCCCCCCCCCCCCCCCCCCCCCGCTGCAAAGACTGACGAGTAGGAAAGAAAGCACTCGGCTAGACTACAGATGTTAGGCAGTCATTGTATGGTTTTTGTACTAGTAACAACATTCCTGAAGTCGACCGCAGACATCTTGGCTTACAGAGAGTATGTTTTCTTGCCTTTTTTTTACTTTTGTGAAAAATCGTCTTTCTCCGATGACTTATCCTAATATCATGAACTTTTGCAGAAAATCGCCTGATAAACGGGAAATACAGGAATTTTTATCCCGCTGTTCGGTAATACAAGGTAATTACATTAGATATATTACCTTGGAGTTATTTCACACACAAATCTAAATGCTGTTTTCATCTCTTTCGTGTAGATTCGTCGAAAAAAAAGTGAACGAGATGTAAGGGACGGCTGTATTTTTATGAAGATTTATTCTATGCTTTGAGGCACGAGGGGACCTGCATAGATACATTGTACAATACCTCCGCTTGGCATAGTAACGGTGTGAAGTTTGTTGTACATCTGAAAACGCGAATATATAGTTACCCTTACCACAGCAAGTACAGAGACAGGAGTCTTCAACACTAGGGGCTTTTGAATAGGCAAGAGATGTATTAGGGTACAATATACATACACACAAGGCGCGAATTAATGATATTCTAGTAGTCTGAGCACACTTATATCGTCAACCGTAAGGTTTGTCTTGTTCGATGTTAATGGTTTGACACCATTAACCCTAAGAACCTTACGACGACGCAACAGCGATCTTAACATTGAACATAGCATACACCATATTTTGACTGCGATAGGGAATTTTTCACAAAAATAACCAATAAATCTGCGACACAAGTAGCACAAGTATTCTACCTTGAAGACCTTGCAACAACCACGTGGTTGAATGGTCGCGAGAACATGTTTACATCATCGAGACGTGGTAGAGAACCGATCAAGATGTTAATACATGGTAAAGCAGTTTCTCAAATGTAACACTGTCTGAGTTGCAATAGACTAATTTTGAGCATAAACGGATTTGAGATAAATACTTACATCGACAGAAGTGTACGCCCACAGTTAGATGATGAACAATGCTTATGCTAATGAGGCACATGCTAGAAGATGAATGATGTAGCACATGTCCTTTAAATGATGATTGTTGTAGTAGCTTTATGAATGATGAAGTGAACCCTATTACTAATGATGAAGAAGTTTTATCTACGATGATTCTCGACGATGACAATCGATCTTAGATGATAGTTTTAGAATGAAACGTTCTTAATATGCTTAAATGAGTGTAAATTTTTTTCTTTGAATGGAATAGTTATATATGTATTAAATGTGTAATATTGCATTGAATGGAAATTGTTGTTTTAAATGTTAAATTGTGTAATTTTTTCTATTTGAGTGAAAATTGTTTTTATATGTTAAAATGTTATAATTTATATGAATTTGTGCGTATTAGCATTAATTGTCCACGAAACTTGTTTTCTTGTAACTTGTTTATTTTACAGATGGCGTGCGTATTCCAAGATCCACACTGGGTGATGCCGTGGTAGTCCACCCAGACGGCCCAACCGCACGTACGGCCCAGTGCGAAAGTAAGAAATTGTGTTATATTTATTATTTAAATAACACTGATTAAGTTTAAAGTTCTTTTACTTGAATTTTCATGACTCAATTAACTTATCTTTGTAAGTTCCAACCTGCGTACGAGACTGGGAATGCGAGTCCTTAAGGAGAGGCGTTTTTAACAAAATGACCAACGCCCTTTCGAACGATCAGCTTAGATTACGGCGATCTTGGATACGTCCATCCTATAGGCGATTATGCAAGCATGTTGAATAGTCTAATGGGGGAAACAGTCTCGGTACCTTCCTTTGCTTGCGATGGGGAATAAATTCAGAGGCTATAAAGCGCATATTTTCCCTACCTTGTGGTATTAATTATGTTTATCTCTTTACTTCTATTCTTACACTGTTAACGACGTGTGGAATATGCCGTGTTATGTTTCTAAATTGTTGTTTATTTAAATGCATATGTTTCTGTATAGATGTATGAGCGATAATACGACCTCGCCTCTTTTTACAATAATCTGAGATAAAGTGCGGTGATTGTCCAATTAATGTACTATACTGTTTGGGGACAGGGCATAGTTGGCGGTGAAAATCGAAACTGAGGATCCTTTGGCGCAAAAAAAAGCAAGAGGATCAAGGACTGATCATTTAACGAATAATGGTTTCGGCCGAGAGGCAAGGAATCATCTGCCGCACGAAGAAAGTGGGGGAAACAGAACCGAAGATGCATGGAATAAGTGGGTGACTGGTGGTCCCAATCCGGATCGGGTGGCAAGAAGTCTTCAAGAATGTGCAACTCGAGCGAAGACACGATTCAAACCCATCAACTGAAAGAAATCATTCGCGCAAGGCAGGAACGAAAATGTAAACTCTTTGATAATTTTGTGATAATTTTAAGGTTTTATATTGTGATATTACTAGCTTGTTATTAATTTATTTTCGATATTTGTACTAGAACGTTCAGAAAAGGTCATTACGAGACCTAATTGAGAATTGGAGGAAGACGTACTCAGGCCGGAGACTGGGGATATAAGAACCGAAATAAACAACCAGAATGGATACGTAATTATTAACTCGTTACATTTCTTTAATAACTTATGTTATTTGTTTTAAACCTTTTTCTTTTCTTTTTCTTTCACAGTTTGGATATGAAGAGCATGCAAGATCAGTGTAGAGCCGGCGTCATCCGTACAAGACAGATCAGGATATCATGCGTATGAAGTCTTTCCGAGTACCAACCGCTCAGAACATGTCGGAAAGGGCAGAGTTACCGGGTTGTGGCTCAACCTCCCGCAGGCGTGGTCCTCAAGGCATTCCAAATTTATAAGTCCGGGAGGAGCTGGATCGATATTGTAGCAACAAAAAAGTATCAGAGAGGCCGAGTTGTTAAGGAAGCAACACCGCGGAGGCTCAGCAACGGGTTTTCTGAATTGGCTGCAATTGAATGACGACGCGGCTACCAAAATAGTGAGACGAGGTATGGAGCCATAGGTGAGTATTTCTCAACTATGTCACCAACCCTACCGTCCATTATAAGCCTCCTGCTTTTTGCACGCCCAACTTATGCCCATACTAGTCAAGCCCTGACTCGGGCTCACTTACTCAACCCTCCCTTCCCTTATAATCAACCACTCCAACCTTCCTATGCCGGCCCCGTCTCAATATACCGGCCCACCTAGATATACCGCCCCACTCCAACCACTCCAACCTCCCTATGTCGGCCAATTTCCTTTCATTCCGTCACCAATAATAACTTTAACAATTGTTATCGTCCCATTATGAACTCCAACCTAGCCTCTACTTCTAATAGTCAACCCGAACTTCCCCGCTTCATAACCAATCCCCATAATAACGATACGCGGAGCGTTGACGAATTGGCTCGAGATAAGGCGGGTGAAGACAATGACGTGGAGGAGGACGAGCAACAAACAAGTGGTGACGAGCACAATGCGGGTGACCTATCGGAGGGACGAGGAGGGGATAATGAGGAGGTGCATGATGAGATCGGAGGGATTGATTAGCGTTTATGTTGGTTTTGTCATGTTTGTATCATGGATTTGTTTAGACTTAATACTTTTAGACTTGTTATGTTTCTGTATCATGAATTTGTAACAGTTGTGAAACTTTTAGATTTGTTATCGTATCGTGGATTTCTTGAATAGTAATTTATCGTATCGTGGATTTGTGGTACAGGTAGACGTTTAATGATTTGAGTTATGTATCGTATGGTGGATTTGGCGAATTCTTGATTGATGAAACCGTAGATTATTTTCCGGGAAAAAATATCCGAAAAAATCTGGAAAATACTGCAGCTGCCAATAATTATTTTATGCCAGGTTCATTACTACTAGTGCTCATAAATATTTATAAAATCTTTGGTGTCTACAAAGTCGACCCAAAACTCAAAGTGTTCAGTCGACCAAAATTATGGATTACCCACTGTGGACATTATAGATGTAATATTAAATTCGGTAAATAAATAAATTCATATATTATTTATTTAAAACATTTATTAAAAAGAAACGCTAAGGGTCGACATTGTCGACCCAAAGCTTTTAAATTTTGTCGACCCAAAATTGAGTCAAAGAGTACCACTGAAAAGTGGTGGGACCCTTATGTCGACCCAAGTTTCAAAGGAATTTGTCGACCCATAATCTTTTGGGTCGTAATTTTGGAACGTCATTTTGTCGACTATGTCGGACCCTTATCCCAAGGTCGCTTTCATTTGTCTTTTTAGGGGTGATTTATGTCGACCCAAAGTCTCATTTTGTTGAATAATTGTGTGTTATAGTCTTTTGAACCCAATAAAGCGAAGTAAGTTTATAGGACTCTATAGGCCAACAAAACTAGTCATGAGTGTATCACATATTATAATAATTTGAATATATGATAATTTAAACCAAGTGAAAGTTATTGGCAACTTAATTTATGGAATCTGTATCGTTGGTTATATACTTATGAATTAAACAGTATGATTACTGAAGAATTTTTTTTATTTTATTTTTTTTTGTTATCTACTCTGACGTTCTATTTTAGCTAAAAGCGATGATTGAATTAGACTGTTATTGTGAATACTTTGTTGACTTTAATCTTTTTTTAACAAGTGCCATTGTCTTTTTCAGAGATAGAAGGTCTTCAAATTCATAAGCCGTGAATGATCAGCCCACAAAATGTTCATAGTGATCAAAAGCACCTATTTTTTGGCACAATGATTTGACAGTAGCTTGGAAGTTCCTTCACCAGTAACACAAAGAATACAAATCCAGTGAAATTCAGAGTCACATGATACCTAGAAAAACTACATAAACATTAAACCAAGCGCAAATACTGAATATCAAATACATGTGTGTATTTTAAACAAAAAAAAAAAACAAAAAAAAAACTTTTTAAAATATTGTCTCCCCTTGCAATATGTATATCTAAGACTTTGTGTTCTTATATCTCTATGAGCAACTGCAGACATATATCGATGTCAAGTTTGAGCTTAAAGATGGATATTCAATGACTCTACTTAAGCGTTCTGATCTTAGCCAAGATTCTACACTCAGTGATCCTTTAAAGGTTGTATGCAATTCCAAATTGGCTGTTACGTTCTCTGTTATGAACGAATGTTTTGTGCCAGTTATGGATGAGAGAAGTGGAGTCAATGTGATTTACAATGTTGTTTACAACTGTGGGTAAGTACTCATTGAGTGTATTTTTGTTTTATCTTTTATGCTGTGTAGCTCGCTTGATAAAAACTGTTTGCCTTGGACAGTCTACGGTCGCATGACTATAATGTGCCGTCATTTTTTACATACGAATGGAATACTTCCACGGAAAACGAAAGGCTGAAGCCGAGGTTCTCTCCAAATACCCGAGCTCTGGTAATTCATACAATCTTTTCATAAATTTCATTCGATTTAAGGTAAATTCCATAAATTTTTGCATAATATGTTTCTACTTAAATTCCATATTTTTTTGCTTGTGCAGGTGTGGTGCTAAGGCCCGGATTTATATATGGGAAAAGAAAGGTGGGTGAATATGAGATTCCGCTTGATCTAATAGGCTAAACCTTCAAAAGCCATAAATGCAACCCCCAATTTCTCACAAAACGCCTTGAGTTCTTGTGCGCGCGCGGCAACCGATCTCATTTTGGCTTCTCCTGTTAGTGTCGATGATGTTGCATTGGCTGCAGTAAAAGATGATGATTGCTTTGGTGTTTTTACAATAGATCAGATTAAGGAAGCTGCATCTGGGGTAAAAGTGTGAGCATATGAGCATGTATCAGAGTTTCTGAATATAATACGTGTATATCTACCTGTTTACATGATGCTGTAACTAAGTACTCTAAGATAGGCAATACAAAGATTCACTGTGAAGGCCTGTGTATTGAGAATCAAGACACATGATGCTATTATGTTTAAGCAAGTAAATCCGATTTGACCATATAGAATTCTTAAATCGAATACAGTTTCTTGAAAGAGTGGGAACTAGGAGTGCAGGATCAAAGAGAGCTTTTCTTGGCTATTGCTAATGTTCTGAAGGAACATAAGAGGTATAATGAATTACGTGATTAGATATTATAACAACTTTCCTGATAAGCTTAATTATTATATTCATATCTTTGAGTACTAATATAAAGTTTCCAATTTACTCATAATTTATGCAATATTTCCTGTTTGGTGCCTTGATGGATTTTCAGCACCCCGAAGGAAACCCTCAAGTTTTTGACAAAGTATTTGGCTACATTTTCTGGTGAGGATGCAAATGTAATGGAGGAGGCAAAAGAAGAAGCTGTTTACACCATCATTGAGTTCTGTCAGATCCACCCTAGACAAGTTCAGGTATCATATTATCTAACTAGACTTGATCATGAAGTTGTAATACAGTTCGTTAAGACATTATTCTAGCACTTGATTCTGCACCATGAAACTTATTTCTTATTTAGTGTATAAATTTGCTGATGATGACTAACTCGGTATGTAGTATGCAAGCTATTGCGTAGTACACACTAGGACTCAAGTTTGCTGTTTATATTGTAGCCTTAAAAGTAGTGCCATGTAAGGTTTTGGTTCAAATTTACATGATCTATGCTTGCCAAAGGAATAGAAGTGACACAAAAGGTTCTAACTGATAAAGGTTTTCCTTGGGAGCTAACATACTTTTTCATTTTTTAGTTATGGTGCATTTGTCCATGAAAATTAAGATTACTGAAATACATGTTTTAACCTTCTCAAGAAGATTTTTTTAGTTTAAAATTTTGTGCCTGCATCATCTCACCCAATCGGTTTTTTTATTGACCCGGTCGAGTTACCCGTTCACCGGGTTACCGGTTCAACCGCCGGGTCGAACCGGTTCTATACATATGTATATTTTCATACATCTTCGATAGGTGTTTTGTCCAGTTCATACATTTTATACTAAGATCACATAATTTTAGTTAGCCAAAATGAAATGAAATAAGGTTTTGTACTTTTAGATAAAAAAGCGTCTCCTGGAACAAGCTGAGGCTATTCCAACATGTATTTCGTATATTACATGCTTAAAAAGGTTTCAGTAAGAAAATGATTTGAGTGCGTATGCGCTTAATCTCAGATTGTACTATATTCACTCGATGAAAACTCATGACTCTTATGAAACTATATTACACTATATTATCTTATGTGCGCTAACAATAGTGTTATTCACTTACAATTCAATCCTTAATAAGCTGACTCGGTCTGCATTAAGGCTAATTGTGTGTAAGAAAAAGATCACTATATGTGATTGTAAGCTGCTATCTATAACCACGTATATATATGATTAAGAACAAATACACCTACTTTTGATTCAGCGTGCAACAGGCAGATATACTTCTGATTTAACACAAACCATAAAACATCAATTAATATGTAGTGGAATGCACCACTGAAAAATATTTCAATACTTCACTATGTTTGAATAATTACAAAATTCAAAAAGTAAGACTTGTCATTTAGATGCCAAAGTATATAGTTCATCATCTTGCAAGACCAAAGGACCATTTCAGTCAAGTTGCCATGAGCCCATGACGAGACACCGCCCCAACCTTTGTTCTTAAAAGCAAGAAAGAAATGACAAAATTCATGCACTCCGCCGGTATCATTAAACCAGGTCGACCGGTGAATGAATATCCCCCGGTATTCACTCTGGTTCTCCAAGAAACAAAAACCCGCAACTCCAGTCCGTCACCTAACCCCAAGTTTCATCCCGTATCAACCGTTGAACCGGCCGGATCGCACCCGATTTTTATAACAAACATTGATACTCACACGAGAAAATAAAAAAGAGTAACTGTGCTTCTTAGTAGGTACCCTTTCAATAAACAAATAGTATAATAATTAACTTTCGTTATACATGCTGCATGAGATAGTGTTAATTGTTTTGACTTTTGCTTATACAAAACATAACAGCCTACCCACTTATTGAGTGTCAAGTATCTTACCGTGTTCCGATTTGATAATTTGATAATTAGTTGTAACATGTTGCCCAAAATTGTGTATTGAAGTATGTTGCTTAACATTTTATATGTTTTGTTAGATAGATAGCGTATAAGATGATTTGTGTCAACTCATATTTTATTCAAATTGAAAGGTACGGGTCCAGACTCATACATCTTAATTCTAACGCGACTCTCGTTAATCATTTTGAGAAGTTTAATTCAAACTTTAAATCTATTATATTATAAAAAAAATCTTTTTATTTAATGAAGTTTATTTCTTTTGCGAATACAATCGTTCTATATTTAAATTGTAAAAATTATAGTTTAACACATCTAGACATTTTTACCAAAACAAACAGTTTTATTTCATAGATTTCTCAACCACTTATTCAGATTAAAATGGAAATCAGATTCGGATTTTCTACCCAATATTCAGATTCAGATGTGCAAATCAGATTCAGATTTAGAACTTCTTAATAAGCACCTAAGCTATTGTTGATTGTTATTTATCCTATTAGTTTTTTGTTTCACACACGCACACCATTAAATAATCTAAAGCTCCAAAATGCTCTAGCAATATATTTTATATAGAAGTTTAACTTTAGATTTGTATGAGAAAATTTTATTTTGTTCTTTTGAAATCTTATTTACTTTTTTCATTAAATCACACAAATATTTAAGTTTTTCTTAAAAAACCTTTTTCTAAAAAAATATAACAACAACGTTTAAAAAATGATAACTTCAATTTTTGTATTACTTAATTTACAGTCCTTTTATAATGTTTGTCATGTAAACATTTTTATAATAACTTAATAAAATTCTATAGCACACACTACATCAAAAACCATAAAATATACAAAGTAATTATATAAACACAAACAAATTGACAAACATTGGCTACTACACACACACACACACACACTCAGTGTAAAAATATACAAGTTTTAAAAACCCAATAATCAGCAAAACACAAAAATTAAACAATAATTAAAAGTCATGCTTGACCATCGGACGCTTCGCCAATCTCAGATATATATAAATATTATTATAATATAATAGATAATATATAGTATATATATATATATATGATAATATATATATATCAAATATAATATAATAATATATATATATATATTATATATATAAATATATAATATATTATAAGGGGGACTTTCTTTCTACGAACCTTCTTAGTGCCGAACCTGACATGAACCACCAAAAAACCTACATGCACACCTTTTAAAATAAATAAAAGAACTGAAAATCATCAAACACAACGTAATAATCCCCTATGTTCTTCATATCATCATGAAATCTTCCATCTTCTTAGATCACAAAACAATCTATACACACGGCCGCAATATGTTGTTGCACACCTTATAAGAACATCATGTACAAACCTTCAAAGAAAAATTTTGTATTTCCCAATTTCTTATTACATTCTTAGAACAATATGTTTTTTTAAACAATATTTTGTTTTTTAGAACATTTGTTGCAAAAATTACAATTATTGAAGGCGTGCATGTATGTTATTGTGGTTCATTCAGTTCTCGCACTAAAGAATGGATCTTGAAAAGAAGTAGGGGGGCTTTCTCTTTTCAGAACCATTCTTAGTGCCGAGAACTGACAGAACCACAAAAACATACATGCCCGCCTTTTTAAAAATAAAAATAAATACATTCGGATAAACATTTATCAAAATCCGTAAGAATCCACCTATGTTCTTCAGTATCATCATGAACTCTTCCTCTTCTTTCACAAAAACCATACACACGGCCGCAATATTGTTGTTGCACGCCTTATAAGAACATACAGACCCACCCTTTCAAAGAAAAATTTTATATCTTTCCCAATTCTTCATATCAAATTCTTTTAGAACACAACTATGTATTTTTAAACACTATATGTTTGATTTTAGAACATATGTGCAAAAATAACAATTATTGAAATGCGTGCATGCATGTTTTTTGGTGGTTCTGTCAGTTCTCTGCACTAAAATGATTCGAACAAAAAAAGAGTCTCACAACTATAATACTATATATATATGTATTATATATATATATAGATATAAAATATAAATATATATATATGATTATAATAATATATATATAATTACAGGGATTTATCTTTGGCACAGAATCTAACTTTTTTGTACAGAACCAGTCTTTTTTTTTGGTAAAAGGGAATTCATACCCCGGTAAAATAAGAACCAGTTTTTTACTCCTAATAATGCATGATGTACATCATATTAATGCAAGATGGCATTTTTGTAAATATTTATTACTTATTTTAAAAAAGAAAATAGATTAAGGGCAAATCAGGTATTTTAATTTCCTATAAAAATAGCATCTCATAAGAATAAAATCAGTTACATATTAAAACCACTCAATTACATCTCCCTTCCTCCAGATCTAAAACCATCATCCCTTTTCACAACCTCTCTCCCCCTCTCTCACAAACTTCCCTTTCAAACCCTAATTAACTTTTCACAGCCACCACAAGATCTTCAGGAAAAAAAACCCATGTATACACGGTTTGTAGAGTTCTTCGTCAGTCCACCACAACTCTCGTTCAATATCTCCCCTAGTACCCCCCCGAGGGGGCCACACAGACCACGAATTGTTGTTCGAGTATTTTTTGAAATCACTTCTACACAAGATAGTAATATTGTGACAGGTAAGATCTTATTATGTTTTGCATAAAAAACTAATGAATCGCAATAAAAAAATTAATTGTCCCCCCCCATGAATTTTTGTATTATAATCATTTAGATGTATTAAAAGGGTTTTTTTTTTTTTTTTTTATTTTTTTTTGGGGTTTTTTATTTTTCTAATATGTGAGTTGGTCTATTATTGTTAGCAATGCGAATAAATCAACCGTGTATACATATGTTATTAACGAGAAAAATTATATCCGTGTATTGCATTAGAATCGCAAAAAAATGATGTTGTTAGAACTTTTGTATAATTTTAATCAATAGGAAAACAAATGAATTTTATTAAAATGAAGTAATTGATTCGAGTGGGTCACCATTTGTTGCCATTAGAACTTCTGAATGTAAAAAAATTGTTAAAATTATATTGGGTCATGAGTGAGCAGATTAGGGACCACATTAGAAACCCACAATTTTTTTTAAACAAAGCAAAGACATGATTCGAACTAATGACCTTGTTGTTTATGGTAATGGACATTTTCCAGTAGGCTAGAAGCAAACTTATATATATAAAAGCAAACATTATGTTGATCCCACTTCAATAGATCGAATTTCTTAAGCTTGTTTAAGGTTTAGTTATATTAGATAAATCTAACACAATTATAGTAAAAGCTTTGTTTGAATGCATTAAAGATTATGCGAGGTCTAATCTTTAATATTAAGAAGAATTATCAATGAAACAGTAATTCTATGAACATATAATTCAACAAACAAGCTCTAATATTATTAATGATAATAATACGAATACTCTCAAAGTATTAAGGTTACAAAGACCTTGAAGCTAAGAATTATACGTCTAAGATTGATTTGGTTTTGGTACATTAAACTCTATGCCCTAGGACCTCCTTTTATACACCAAGGAGTCCTAGTCGGCTTACAATACTTTCCTAAGTATCTAAAATCTTTTCTATAAACAACTAATACATATCATATAAGCAGTACTAACTAGCAGCATTAACTTGATATTCACTAGCAGTAGTAACTTCAAGCATATTTTCACTAGCAGCATTAACTTTTCGCTGAGCCAGAATCTTAACTTTGTACAAGCTGTCAGTGCAACTACTTCGCTTATATTTCTTGAAGTTCATCAATAGCACTAAAATTCCACTAGAAGTACAAACTATGTACTAGCAGTAGATAAACAATAGCATGATATTTCTTTGACTCTGCTGAGCGTACTAACCCAGCTGCGAGCAGCATTAAAACACAACCCATGAACAGCAGTAATTCTAACCAGCAGTCAAGAAACTTTTAATCCCCGACAATCTCCCTAAACTTAATATTTCTTTCCCCTTTTCAAAATCATCAAGTTCTTCCATTTAAATGCTTTCATCAACACCAGGAGGATGCTTTTAACACTTCTTACTTCTTAAGTTTGTTTATGATGATTTTAAGAACTGATAAGCCCTATTCACTATCATCATAATCAATATTAAGCTTCTTTTCCAACATCATTGAAAGTGTAAGTGGTGCAAGGGGATACTTCTTCTCTAGCAACATATAAATATGCACATGTTGCATCATCAAGGAATGTACTCCACATGAGTCGTATAGCTTCCAATCCAACACTTTGTATGCTTGTTGATTCTTCCAAACTGCATCTTCTACATGTGGTTCAAACATTGTTTTCAAATTACCCCCAAAAAATAAATTAAATCCAAGTCTTTCTAACTGGGTCTTATGTTAGATCAATAATTTAGCTTTTACCAACTTGTACAGATCTTCCAAATCTCCCCTGTCAAAACTTTTAAGCATTTGACTAAAGAACATGTACATTTGAGACTTTCCATCAGCTCTCATTATTTGATAATAGCTTTTTCTTCCTTCTTTATAAATCTTCCAGTCAACAATACTTGGAGACTTAACAGCCAAAGGTATAGCATCAATTGCTACTTCTTCTTCATTTGGAATGATTTTCATTAACTATTTAAGCTCTGCTGTTTCTTTTTCATCTTCTACTTTTTGCTTCTTTGTATTCTTTTGTATTAGCTTTGTTCCTGCTCTCTTTTCTTTGCCTTCCACCAACTATGTTCTAAAATCTTCAAATGTATTTACCCTTTTGAATGCTCTGTCAAACATCTCTTGGATATAATTAAACTCTTTTAAATTTAAATCTTTAAGCTTGTATTCTTCCATGTTCTTTAGGTAAGTACAACAATTATCTTTTTTCGTTAGACTTTTGTTGGTGGTTTGTTTCTTTTCTCTTCTGCTCTTTTAGCTGCAAAATGCTTTCTTCTTGTCTCTAAGAGTTGTTGAAATAATGTAGCCTTTTCTTCAATAGACAACTCTTCTTGTTCGTATGCTTGCAATCTTTTAGCCAATTGATAATCAGCATCAATCTTTGCATGTATATCATCTCATGTTTCAATCAAGGCAATATTAGCTTCTTTTCTTTTTTAGCTTTCTCTCTTGCAAGTCTTTCTTCTTCATCAAATTCAGCTTGTAATTTCAAAGCAACTTCTTCAATCAGGCCGATTAGATCTTATCCTTCATCATAGGCTCCCACATTTCTATCAATCCCTTACCTTTGTCTTGTGAATGTTTGTGAAGATAGTTTGAAGATTTTAGTTATGTTGTATATTCAGACCAGCTCTGTATAACAACCCTTTCCTCCTTGGTTTGTACTTTTTATTTCCATAAGTTGCTTGACGTCCAAAGAAATATATCAACAATTGTAATTGTCAGCAGTAGTTGTTGTACAGCACTAACAGTTTTATGTTTCATCACCAGCCAGTACTAACTACATTACATACATCATTAACAGGCACTTCTTGTTCTGCAACAAACAATAACTTCAACTACTTCTTTAGCAACTTCCTCACCAGCAAAAACATTCATATCATGAACACTAACCAGGGTAATTTCTTTATATGCATCAATAGCATCAATCCTCCCCTGTTTGGATGCATCCTCACCCAAACTTTCTTTATCATAAGAGGATTCTACCCTAGCAGTCAAACCAATTTTGTATAATCTCTTCACCTTATGAGTTCTTGACCTATTTTTTCTTTTCAAGCTTCTTGACCCTCCTTTTCAAACTAGGAATTTCAATATGTTGAGTGGTCTTTGTCTTCTCCAAATCAAGAACCCTGTTTTGTAAAGTGGTACATAGTGCCATCAATTCATCAAGTTTAATTCTATCCTCATCACTTCGAAGTGTGTTACCGCTTGCGAGCAATGAATCATTAGAATGTTTAGATACATTCTCAAACCTAGTTTGAGCAATAGTATCCCCTATGGTTTCTTGGCACCTAGGATCGCCACCTGAAGTAGTTCCTAGGAAACTAGATTCATTAGGTGTTGCCTTGGATCGGATCTTAGTTATGTTACCAATGTCCTACTCTGCTTCTAAGCTAGAAGCAGTAGTGGCAGCCCTCACCAAACTGTTACCCAACTCCTTATGGACAACCTCATCTGCAACATTGTCACTTGGATCACTAGACTAAGATATCTGAGTGTCCTTTCTTTTAGGCTTCCTAGGTTTTTGTGTCTTTTGAGGTTGAGGAGATGGTTAAATAAAAGTGGGTTTGTGATGGGGATCAGTTGGAATTGCTGAACCTTCACCCATTGTGATTGGTTTTGTACCACAATTGTTGAAAATAAAGGTATTACTCTACCAGAAAAACCTTAGCCTATTCTTTTCATATTTCCAAAAATATTTTTAGTGTGAGAGGATGCAATATAAATTCTCTTATGAGTTGACATCCCCTCAAGTTGTTGGTCTAAAAAGATTTGTACAAACCTTGGATACATTAAAAATTTGCCAGAAGCATTATCCAAGTTTCTAATCATACTATCAAAAATTAATTTTGAAAAGTTGAATTTCTGATTTGTTGCTAAACAGATAATGGCAGATGCCATAGTACTACTAAACTCATTCCATGCAGTAGTCTTTGGACTTAGACACTGGAAAATAGTATGAATTAGAAATTTCCATTGTGGGGGGAGAAGAATGGTTTATAAAAAGTGAGCTTTTGTAAAATTTTCTCATACCCCATCAATGCAAGTTGTTCAAAAATGGTAGAATTTGGTAAACAATCCATACCTTCCTCATCTACTAGTTGAAGATCTCTTCTAACAGATGATTCAGTAATGATTATGTTCTTTCCATCTACTAGGGCATGTAACTGTTCTTCCCCATTGATAGTTTTAGCCTTGACAGTATGTAACACCCCCAAATTGGGTCGCAACGGAAAAAGGATATCCGGGGCGTGTCACTGTGCATTCAAGAAATCCACAATTTGTTCAAACCCTTCACTTTCTGCGGGTTTAGACAAGAACGCGACCATGTTGTGAGTATCAGCAAACTTTAGGGTCGTCATTGTGTTGGGTTTTGATGATGGATGATAAAATTGAGTTAGGGTTTATGATTAAAGAGTATATAAAAGAGAGAAATCGATTAAATGAGTGATTAAAACCCTTAATCAAAGTATTTATGAAAATACCCTCAACAGCATTAACCATCACCAGCAGTAGTAAGTTTATGCCTAGCAGCATTAACTTTCACCAGCAGTAGTAAGTTTATGCCTAGCAGCATTAACTTTCACCAGCAGCAGTAAGTTTATGCCTAGCAGCATTAACTTTCACCAGCAGCAGTAAGTTTATGCCTAGCAGCATTAACTTTCACCAGCAGCAGTAAGTTTATGCCTAGCAGCATTAACTTTCACCAGCAGTAGTAAGTTTATGCCTAGCAGCATTAACTTTGAGTCACCAGTATTAACTCCAATTCCATTCCAAACACTCTGTTTGTTTTTAATATATTCAACTCTCTTTCTGTTTTTTAACTCACCACTTCTCTCAATTCTTTTTCTCACCAAATCACTCTGTCTGTTTTTACACAGCTCTCTTTCTGTTTTTATTCTCACCAACTCTCTCAATTCTTTTTCTCACCAAATCACTCTGTCTATTTTTACACAACTCTTCGTCATCAATCTAACCGTTTCTTTGCTTTCTGCAAAAGTTAGTCTAAAAACTAGAAAACACAAGCATATCCCAAAAAAAAAAAAAAATTTTCACAAATTAATTTAACTAGCTATAATAATATAACTAAGAGTATTAACTTAACAGTATTAAGTATAACCAGCAGTTCTAATTATACTTAGCAGCAAAAACTTTTAATGTCCTGAATAACAGTACTAATTCATACAAAACTTTACAAAAACATAAAGAGATAAAAGATTTTAGAGATTTAACATTCCAATACTAGCAATCAAAATGAGAGAATCACTTACATCAAAAGCTTTTATAAAGCCAAATTGCACAATTCCCTTTTCACCCCGTTCATCATCCTAATCAATCCCCTTCTTCTTGTGGTACCCATGAGCAACCAAATCTTGCTTATTTCTTATCATAATCCCCTTTCATCCTTTTTATTCTGAAGACCCAATTAGTGCCTTATAGCTTTATTCTATTTGTAAAGTCCACTAAAGTCCAAACTTCTTGTAAACTTGAAATTTAGAATCTCTTCCTGCATAGCCTCTAATCCAGCTTGATCCTCCAATGCATGAATTACCTTTTCCGGTTCCTTCCTGTGATAAAAGCAAGCAAACAAGCAACTTTGAAAGGTCTTTTATGGTTTGTTCTTGTTGAATAGTACTAACAAACCCATGTTCCCTCCAAACTCTTGACATTCTTCTTGTTTGTGTAGCTGATTGAAAATCTCTAATCACTTGATTAAGAGGATGATCTTTTTGAATTCTTGTAGTTAGAATAGGACTGACTTGGATTGTTGTATCCAAATTGTGCATGTCAGCCTCTGCACCAACATCTTCATCATCTTCAAATATGCTATAATCTTCCAATTCAGTCATAATTGGATCAAGTGGAAGTTCAATGCTTGTTTTTCCACCAATAGCATTAACTTTATTTGTGCTAGCAACATTAACATTGTTAGTGCTATTAACATTATTTTCCTTCTCTTGATCAATACCTTCACTATCTTTTCTTGAATCTTCATCAACCTTCTTTCCATCATCACTTGAAGGTTTGGATCTATCATCTTGAGAACTCTTTAGATCTTAGGAATATGGTGGATCAGCAGGCCACAATGGTAGCAAAATGCAATTTTTAACAGATTCTGTCTCCTTTCTAGCTTGACATGCATTATCACTTGCTTTTGTATCTGCAAAACTATTAGACTATGTACCTGCAACAATTGGCTCATAATTCATTGTTCTTGTTAGTGCATCAATATCGAATAGCCAATCTGGTCTACTACCTACAACATTAGGTGTACTCTCACTAAACCTAATATGCAAGTTTTCTTCCACTATCCTTGTTCTACTATTGAATACTCTAAAGGCTTTACTATTCAAAGAGTATCCAACAAAGAAACCTTCATCAGCCTTACCATCAAATTTGCCTAAGCGATCTATAGTATTAAGAATGGTAAAAACATGACCAACCCAAATGTCCCATAAAACATAAAGATGGAGTTCTACCATGAAAAAGTTTCAAGGGGGTCTTGTTATGCTGAGGCATTAACACCTAACACTCTATTTTGCACATAGAAAGCAATATTAACTGCTTCTGCCCAAAAAGTAGTTGGCAACTTAGAATCAACTAGCATAGTCCTAACAGCCTTAATTAGTGTCTTATTTCTCCTCTCAGCAACTCCATTTTCTTGAAGAGTTCTAGCTACACTATAATGTCTCAAAATACCCTTCATCTCATAAAACTGATTCATCATCTTTTGTTTATGAACTCCGCCTATTATAACACATCTAATCACCTAACCTTACAATATGATAATCTCAAAGATATTAGCATAACAAGTAATGCAAGAACAATATCATTTAATAAGAATCATGCATCATATTCTATAGATAACATACAGAAAGCAACAAAGAAAAGCAACATTGTTATCAATATAAAATAAGATGCAATGATTATTAGAACTATGGTTATTCATATTTGGAAAGCTAATGAATCATTTCAAGGCAAGCTAGCAATAATATGGTTTACTATCAAAGAAATAAAACTTGTAGTTTCCACTGAATTAGACAACATTACATGAATGTCTTTTCCGTAGTAAAACATAAATATCCCATTGGATTTGTCAACATTGTAAGTGTTACATCACTAGGACAAAGTAAATAGAAATTTATTTACTTTCCTACTCTCTTAGAATGCCTACAAGTGGCAATGCACTTAGGTATTGAATTGAGTGTATGAAGTTTTACTATGTAAATGAGGGACTAGCCATCCATGCTTTCATTAACTTAAACATGACATGCAATTCTCCTCACATCGTTTGCCTAGCCAGAATGGTGTAGCAACCTTAGGAATAAAGTGAGTACAAGAAAATACCTAGAAGTACATACAAGTAATTTTCTTACACTTTGCGGTTTATAGAGATTCCTTTCTAAAAAAGTTAAAGCTCAACATACATCTAACAAGTTGCAAGATGTTATCATTTTAGTTAGCTACAGAAAAACTGATCTCTTTTACCACAAAAGTTCTTTTATCATTCAATGATTTTAAAAACCGAAAAAGGGTAAATGAAAGAATACAAAGAATAAAATGCACTTCCTTACTTAAACGACAACTATAAAAGTCATGATAAAAGTAAGTGTTATGGTTTAAATATATAAGAGATAAATCAAATTAACCTTTCTTACTTTGTCAAGCAGGCGAAGAATAAGAGTGAGTCTCTCTCCGTTCTATTAAGGAAATGAATTTATTGTCTTTAAAAAAAAACTATCGTTTTTTGTTTAAGTTTCTATACTACCGATAATAGAACTTAAAAGTCAATTTTTAAGTATTTTTCGCGTAATACTCTTTTATAAATTTAACTACCCATGTTTTTATATAAAAAACAATTATTTTACTAAAAAAAAATAAACTAAGATCCCTACTTAACCCTACTCATCAACAGTAGTCCTGACTACTAGTAATTTTTGGGTGCAAGAGAGAAGCACAGGCGATAATTGCATACTTAGTGCCACTCTTAGACTAAGGTGACTTATGTACATGACAACGATATTACTAAATGCGTGTGACATGTTTTCATCTAACTTAAGACCTCGGAAAGAAGTGTCTGACCAACATACTCGTTTAAGTCATCAATGCAAGAACCTGTGAAAATTAAACATAGCTCCACATATAGAAAAATTCACCTTGGGGTTTGCAGATTTGCCTACGACAGTATAGAAACAAAAAGCAATTACAATGTCTTCGCACAATTGGCCATAGACTTAAATTTTATTGATTTAAATGACGTATTTAAATTTCTTGATAAAAAGGTGTATCAAAAGGGTATACGAAGCAGCATGCATACATCTTCATAGCACAAGTTAAGAAACAATATTTGTTAACTTTTGGGTGTACATTTTATCACGAAAAAACATTAAAGAACAACCAAACCCTACATTGACACCCTCAAAAGGTCAAAAAAATTAAGTAATTCAATCATTAGCTCATATGCCGAAGCATGTTGTGCCCCGGGAAAAGATTAAAGGTTATTCAAACCTTAAGACCATTTATTTAAAACAATGTACTTACATGTGTCTCGTGGGAGAAAATTATAGAGTATAACACCCGTAACAAGGTAGGGCAAGATCTTAAGCCTTGTCACGAGAATACCTCGAACCAAATGCGTTTTACAGATGCAAGACAACGTTTAAGCAAATTTGGTCATTAATAAAATAAGTGCCAAAAATTTAAGTATAAGTTAAATTTTTATTAAACCATTGTTTCAGCAAGTTCGTTGGCGAGAGAAAAATAATCGTGTAAACCCAACCCTATATGACACAAAACTCGCAAGAACATTAGTTTATTTAAATAAAATTTCGATAGTATTTTGTCTATTTAATTTCAAAAATATTTTTGCAAAATAAAAGCAAGTCACGAGGGGTACAATATTAAGCAAATAAACAGACAGAAAAGTGTAGAAGCAGAAGAAAGACTCTTATCTTGCAATAAATAAATAAAACATAATAACTCAATCTTCACCATAAGTATTCCGGTCTCATCTTCATTATAAAGAATGAGTCTTCCCTAAATTTTGGATTAATAAAAAAGGCTCCCACTTGTTATCAGAACAATTCTAAAACAAGTAGTACACATACACTAAATAGTTTGATTGCAAAAGTCTTATGACCAGATAATAAATACAGTTTTAGTCAGTCTAGTTTAATTAACCAATTAATTTATAAAATCAAGATATGCTTGTACAACCCATGACAAGTATGCATGTATTGTCATGGGATTAATAAAAAACTACAATTAACACATTAATGAGCGCAAAAACTAAAAGATTTTGTAACTTGTTAAAATCCCTATTTAAACACATAAATTGCCTGCATCAAGGTTTTTTGGTTAATTTATTTTAAATACTCTAATGGTTTAGTTTTAATAAATAGAATCACCTAAGGGCAGTAAAAAACAAAATGCAAGAAAACATAAAAATAATTTTTTATTGTCAAATGTACGTTTATGAGGTTAACAAAAACATCAAACGATGACTTTGGTGATGCAACTGTGGGATTGTAACAATCATGTATAACCACTTTGGACGCAGCGGATGTGTCCCTTAGGGATCTTGATTGATGTAATGAATTAACACAAATAAGCACATAATGGTTACTAACCTCTTATCACTTGAATGTACCAAGACACATATTTTAGATCTTATCTTGATCTATTGATCTTTAAACAAAAATCTAAGGGGCGTGTTTTTTCACAATAATATTTTCGAAGGAATGTAATCGTTCAAAATGAATTGTAATATGATGTATATTGAAATTAAAAAATTGAAATGTGTTAGAATTGTAACGTGTGGTAATTGTAATTGTTGAAATCAGTCGATGTGCTTGGTTGGCTCACAACGTAATGCAATTCAATTTTTTTATAAAGCTTAAAAAATTAATATAATAATAATTAAAATATTATAAATAATAACAATTATAATATTATTATTATTGAATAATAAAATAATAATAATAATTATAATTATAACAAGTAATAATAATAATAAAATAAATAGTATTAATAAATAATACAAATAATAATAATAATCAATATTAATATTTATATATAATAATAATGATAATAATCAAAATAATAATAATCAATATTAATAATAATATATAATAATAATAATAATAATAATACTATTAAAACAACATAAAAAACACCCAAAAATATGAAATAAATAATAATAAATAGTATAATAATAATAATAATAATAATAATAATAATAATAATAATAATAATAATAATTTATTATAAATCTCTTGAGTTTCTTAATAAAGTGATTTATTATAATAATAATAATAATAATAATAATAATAATTATAAAATTATAAAGAGAGAAAGAGATGTTTAGAGAGAAGGTAGAGAGAAAATGAAGGTTGAATGATTAGATTAGAGAAGAGTGAAAACCATCAACACCCACTCCACATGAAGAGAGGGATTCTTATAGTTGGAATACCCATACTAGGCGTATGGGCTTTCTACACAGGCCAGGCTCGACTTTGGTTGGGCTTAAGGCCCACAACCTATATAATATTAGCTTACATCTCGAGCCTAAATTCGCTACTTAGACTATTACATTAGTACAAAGTTACACAAGACATAATGACGACACTTAAACTAGAATGACCAGACCTTTTCTTGGTTTTGATCTACATATTTTAAGGCTAACAACTCTCCAAAGAAGCGGTCATGAACATTACAATTATCTTTGAACTCATGTTTGCCTTGAACTTTATGAGTAGTACGTTGTTTCCTTCATCTTGGATCTTTGATCTTGAGTCTTTATCTTTTGACTTTCTGTTTAAAGATCTTTAAATCTTCCATCATCTTGTGCCGACCAACATGCTCATATGTATCTTAAAAGCTATCAATCTCCTTTTTTACATCATTCTTTGAAGTGGTGGTCTTGACTTGATCCACTTGTAATCATATGCTTGATGTCTTTAAGGTTGTTCTTGATTATCAGATTTGCGGAAGATTATCTTTGTTTGAATTGAGCTTTCATCTTTAACATATGTATCTTTGAAGCTTAAATATGAGAATGTGGCTATGAATGTGACAAAGCTAGAATAATGTTGTAACGCTATTGAGTTATCCTGCATTTATAAGGGTTAGCAATAAATAGCAGATATAGACGAATCATGTCTTTGTTATTCGTCGAAGTTCAGTTACTTTTAACCTCTGGTTTTGTGAGGACCATTTTATAGTATAAATATTGTACATGTGTCAGAAGATTCATTGAAAGAACCTCCTTGACATGGTTTCCAGCTGTAAGTGTAAGATCTTCTAGCACATATGTATTAGATTCACCATACTTGCTAGTTCTCTTTACCAGACACCTCAAAGGAGGCCTCCTCACTAATAGTATTGCTACTAATAGAACGGTAGAAGTGAATCAGTTAGTTACTATCTTACTGATTGTGTCATCAATTCACATACTGGATCACATTGTATTTCCAGTTAATACAAGCTTGATTCATATATAATCTCGCAAGTCACCTACCGCAATGTTGTTTGATGTTAACACTAGAAGAATTTCCATTTGTCAATGTGAAATGCTAAAGAGCATCACTCTGAATGTTCTGACAAGATCATAAGGATAACGTGTAGGACTCTTTGATACCACTTGTTGAATATTGATGAAAAACAAGTGTTTTACATGAAATGTGTCCTAATGAGATATATACCGTTGATCTCTTTTGGCTCTAAACTCAATTTGTACACTTTGGTTTTAGTAATTGAAGGTTGGAGTTGACTGCCACCTTTTCAATATCAAAAATCTCAGAGTGATATTTCATTAGATAACGTGCGTATCTCCGTGAAAAATGAGACAAGTATCTTTTGGGAGAAACTTGAATGGCTAGGAAGGGTTATGCATTGCATCGCTGGGTCCATGATGTCTTTCTTTAATACCAGAAATCATCTTTGTGATTCTGATAGATTATGTATTGACCCAGTTTCTGCTTAAGTTGTGTGGAGGGATTCTTCTTTCACCTATTATCTTACATTTAATTTTTCATTCTTCAACCCCTTCAATGTTTACCAAGACGTCATTACTATTACCATGTTGTGATTGTTCCGATGATAACGTCATGTCTTAGCACATTTTCTCTTACCATTCATCTCCAATATCATAACCTAGACTTCTAACTAACTATATCTTGTCCATAGGGTAGTGATGACAATCAAATAACGTCGTATTTATAGATGTCCATTTATCTCATGTTAATACCCATTATGTATAGTTATTTGCATAGAATTGTTTACATAAATGTTTTATATTTGAGAATTGCAGTAATTATGGAGTAATTGGTGAAATTTAGCAAAAGGCGTGCATTCTTGAGCTTAAATGACGATATTTTGAAGATTACTATTCTGAAGACCAATACGCCGTATCCATCAAGGAAGATACGACATATCCGTGCCTGCACTCACCAAAGACCACAAAGGAATAAAGCTCAATAACCCGTATTTAGAAGACCAATACGCCGTATTGGAAATATGGAATGAATATAATATTTTGGAAGATATCAAGCGTGGTCCTTACTCCAAGAAATCCCTAATACGTCGTATCCACACCGTATCGAACCGACTTCCAGATCCTATAAATACAAAACTTAAAAACGAGTTTTAAGTGTGCTAAATCATATTCTCGATACCTAAACCATAAAAGTCGATTTTCAGAGGAGAAAAAGAGCAGAAGAGGTCGAGACAACGTGTAATTCCATATACTTTAGTAATCGTTTAGTTTTTGGTATCATTCGTTAACTCGGTTAGTTTACCTTGGCTAAATAATTGCTTTTGTATTTATTATGACGTTTGAAGGCTAATAACCTTCGCGTATTAGCCATTATTAATAAGAATCTGAATATATGGTATTTTTTAACTTGATTCTGATTATCGTTGGGATGCTTGTTTATGTTTATCAATTTATACTTGTTTACGCGCTTTTGTATGCGACCTATCATTCAACTAGATCTAGTGATATGGACCAAGTAGATCTAGAGTCTGGGATAGCTCTTCATATAGTAATTTATACATCTAGAATCATAGGATCACAAATATTGTCCTTCTAAATCTGTGTCTAGGATACGCTTCGGGCTTAACTAGTTAATTGGATATTGCCAATGGTTTATTGATCGTGTTTTGACTATCAATGTTACCTAGAAAATTACAACAAGTAACTTCTTATTCATATATAGTTGGACAAGATCACATTGCTTTTAATCTCAAAGATAGATTAAATCCGCAAATAAGGAAGCTTTTATGCGTAATGTTTAATTTGTGACAGAATTAAATTGTCTGGTCTTAAGATGATGTAACGCCTAAGTCTATAAGAATGATATCCATATCTAGAGAAAAAATCAATGCACTTAATAAACACAACTCAACTTTCTAATCGAAAATATGATAATACAGTTTTATTATAACTTGGCTCGACCCTCTTTATCTTTTGTTTATTAGCTCGCGTGGGTTAAAGTGCCTTGAATTGATTGTAGTCACCAACCAAACCGTGCCAATCTCTCAAGCTGAAAACCCCCTTTTTTGTTAGAATTAGGATTAAGACTGACATAGGTTTAGAATACATATAAGTTAACATAGACAAGATAAACCAAGAATATTAATATAAATTGAAGATTTTAACCCTCGCTTCAAGTGTTTCGACCACCCTACTTACCATGAAACTATACGAACGGGATATACGTAGCCCATTAAAGTGTTGTTTTTGGTTTAGTCGGTAAAATATAAATTTAAAACTTGAATCAATAAAATCTACACCACACAACGACACATCAAGTTTTTAGTGCCTGCTGCCGAGGAGTGAAATTTAATCTTGATTTTTTTTGATATTTTGGTTTTTAACATTAGATTAGATCTAACCCTTAGGAGTAATGTAATTTAGATTAGTGTATATTCTTGTATATTCTGTAAAACTTGTATATTTTTCTTTAATTGTTTATTTGTATATATTTATGTTTAGTTGTTTGCGTATTTAATTGTTTCTCTTAATACAATGTTCTGGTCGACAGCTGAATACGGCGTATCCACTTCCATTAGATACGGCGTATCCAACTCTCTGTCTAATACAACGTATTAATTCAACTGATTAATACGGCGTATCGACTTCCATTGGATACGACGTATCAATCATCTGGAACAGAACAGGAATCATGTTTTCCTCTTTTGATTTTTCGTGATAAAAAATTTTCGATCTTTTCTTCCGGAGTAAATCATACGGCTCGTTTAATCCCTTGTTACAGGTATTGCATGACAAGGATTCAACTAACAAACTATCACACCTTACAAGAACTGAAATGAGAATTTTGATCTAGGAGACACTTCAAGTCACTAAGTCTTGACGAATTAAGATCGCCTAATTTCAATTTATTTTCTGACCAAGAATACTCGAAGGAAGAAGAAGCGAAAGCATTGGCGGAAACCATGGAGCAATACATGAGCAAGAAGCGAATAGACTATGGATCAGGAGTTGCTAGGCCTAAGATTAAGGAAAAATATTGTTTTGAACTGAGAGGCCAATTTCTTAAGGAACTTCGAGAAAACACATTTAGCGGTTCCGATAATGAAGATGCGAACGAACACATTGAGAAAGTTCTCGAAATTGTTGACTTATTCCATGTTCCTAACATCACTGAGGATCAACTAATGCTCTGAGTCTTACCTATATCCTTAACTGGAGCCGCAAGTCGTTGGCTAAGAAATGAACCAACTAGTTCGATCAAAACTTGGGAAGATCTTAAAACTAAGTTTTTGAACAAATATTGCCCACCTGGTCAAACTGCGAAGAAAATGGAGGGAATCAACAACTTTCAGCAATAACCAGATGAAACCCTTTATCAAGCATGGGAGTGCTTTAAAGAACTCTTGATGAAGTGTCCTCAACACTATTTGATTGAGATGCAGAAGGTAATTTTGTTCTACAATGAGTTTGATGTTCCAACACGACAGATTCTTGACTCAAGAGGTGCCGTTCTAACTAAGATAGTTGTCGATGCTAAAAAGGCCATCCAAGAAATGGTGGAATACTCTCAAAAATGGCACAATAGAACATCTAGAGGAACAAGTACTGAGACTTCTGACAAACCGGCTTCTATACAAGCACAACTGAATAATCTAGGAAGAGAGATCAAGAAGGTGAATGAAAAAGTTTATGCTGCTCAAGTAGGATGTGAACAATGCAAAGGACCCCATTACACCAAAGATTGCTCACTAAAATTGACCTTCAAAAACGTGCTTAAAAGACTAAAAATATACCAAAAATACATTGTATTTGTGTGTTTTATATTTATATTGTGTAGGTAACGGATATCCGAGAAAAGGACAAAAACGAAGCCAAAACAACAAAACCGAGCACGAGAACAGAAAGAGCGTAAAAAAGTCAAAAAGTCAACCAAATACAACACTGAGAAGTCAAATTCAAAACCAAAGCCAAAACCGAAGAAATACTTAATGGGCCCACCCGTACCCATCTAATGGGCTGGGTCAGCCCATTAAGGTATTATATGAAGACTAAAATGGTTAATAAACCATTTAGGGCCCAAAACCAATTCAAGCCCAATACCAACTTAACAGCCCAACCCCATGTAACAAATAGGGCTGTTAAGTTTGGTTCATCGTTAGTCCCAAAGGACTTTCCTTGTAAGAAAACCATACAACTTCAGGGACTGAAGTTGTTAACTCTTTTATAACATTTGCACCACAAGGACTGCCCATGCAATCAAACAATACAAGTTAAAGGGCCATTTATGTCAAAACCCCAAACTTCACCCCTGTTATCACCAAAACAGAATACAAACACAAACCTTCATTTTGGTGCCAAATTGCCATTTTGGTCTTCTTTACCTCACACCGCACAAAACAACAAAAACATCACCCTCCTCTCAACCCCACATCACATGGGTCATTTGCCACTTATGGCAACTCCCATAATACCCCTCGTTATCCATTCAAGGAAGATAGACAATAAATAATCGGGTATAAGATCCTTTGAGGCTCGAGAGATGAGTCACTCTATAAGTGGATGACATAAGTGAGAAGACTTGACGTCTCTCACACAACACAACAGCACTCTCTCACTGAAGGAGTCTCACAGAAGAAACACACTTACCAAAGGCCCGAGACTTTTAGCTTTTCGTAACGTATAAATAGGGATCATGTAGCCATTGATAGGCATCTAGTTTGACTTTTCAGCTTTAAGTAAGTTTAACATTTAGGCTTAATGTACTTTAACTTCAGTCTCTAGTAAACTTTTTTAGTGAATTAAAGGAAAAGTTGGAGGTTTATTAGAGGTTCAATATAAAATGTTTGAGTTTAAAATTCCTCCTTCGAGTGGAATTAGTTGTTAAAAAGTCTCTCATAAGCAGTTTTAAGCTGATGATATGCGTCCCGTTTACATAAGAAAGACTATAGATTATCAGGTTTTTTAATAGAATTAACCTACACAATTTCGACCCCTCAAATATATCACATGCTTGTTCTATTGACAAGCTAGAGTTGTGTAGATCACTTATTGTAAGCATCTTTTTCCTGTTCATTACGCACTCAGCAAGGAGTTTTTGATAGTTTCCATTTTATTCTCACATACTTTGACTTACATTTAACGCGAGTTCAAGAGTGCTTATTTTTACTGCTTATCGGTGCTTATTTCATGAGCTTCTATTATGATCTCTAGAATAGGAGCTTCAATATGGAGTTAACTTGTAAGTTTAAAACATCAGCAGTTCCTAGGATTAGTCAAAATCTTGTCTTATTTAATATCTTCAAAACTGCTTTCTCTGCTGGCATTTGCCTTATTGTCAAGTGCCTTATGTTTTTTAGTTACTCGAGATGCTACAAGTTGCTTATAATATTGCTCTGATTATCGCACATCTTTTTACAAAACATCCTTCTTATGTGAGTTTAAACAGTTTCTTAAAATGGATGTGAATAAACTTTAAAGGGGTGTTTGGGTCAGTAGTAAAACAGGTCGAAAATTGGTGTAGAAACAGGTTTTTGTGGTCACCAAGCTTACTTTAACCAGCTTATTTAACGAGTCTTGATTTTAGGAGGCAATAAGTTTTCAAACAAGTCTTTTTAAGACCTGTAACATCTCATTTTTCAAAGAGTCCATTTGTAAAGTGTTTTTGATCTGTGCACGGCTTCGCTCTTTTAAATCATCTTATTTGCAGTACAGCTATTTCCTATAAATAACTCTTAAGTGTTTGCTTTTGACGTGTTTTATGTTTTCAATATGCTCAGAAGAGTTAGGATTATAGATGTAAGTACTTCATTAGTTGGAAAGGTTTGTGTCAAAATCTGTCAAAAGGGAGTTAAGGTTTTTTTGTTGTAAAATCAGCCTTTTCAATTGGCTTTTCTGGCTTATATCTTCTAGAATTTTCAAAATTAGCGTTTTTGAAAAGTTGTCTTATATATGATATTCTTTGAGATCTAGATCTTGGATCTGTTCTTTATTAGTCTTAGATAGAGTCATCAGGATCTGGTTGTCTAGCATGTATTTTTGCAAGCTTAAAATGTCAGGTGATTTAAGAAGTTTGGAAAAATTTTCTTAAGTCATGTGTGTATGCTGTGCAGAATCAGTTTCTTTTAAGAGCTTTTTCGTGCGGATCATTTCTGTTAGATCATAGTGCCCTGATTATTCTTGGGCATCTCTATGTGCTTATTGTTAGGTTCTGGCTTATTGAGGTTTGCATTTTCAACCTTAGGACTTATCCTTAAGCCCTTTAAAAATTGGTTTAAAAGTTTAGTCTTTTATTGGCCCATGTTCAACTGTTTTTAGGTGGCATTTTGGTCTTATCGCCTTTTAAGACTGCTGATTTAGTCTTATTTTGATTGCTAATCATCGGTTGCTCATATGTTCTTATTAGGTCTTGCTTGTTTACTATATTTGCTTATTTTACTGTGCATTGTGCTTATTAGTCAAAAATAAGCCCATAGTTAGCCCTTTTTTCATTTAGAGTTAAAAAAGTAAACTGTCAACTTTTTCTTTGCTTATTCTCGAAAATAGCCCGACCGATGACCTGTCTTCTTGAAAAAGATACTCCATTCTTCTTTTCCAAAGAGTGTATTGAAGCTTTTCAAACACTTAAGAAAAAATTGACCGAAGCACCAATATTAGTTGCCCCCGATTGGGACCTACCTTTTGAGCTCATGTGTGACGCGAGTGATTTTGCAATAGGTGTGGTCTTAGGGCAATGTAAAACAAAACATTTCCAGCCTATACACTATGCAAGTAAGACCATGATGGATGCTAAAGAACATTACACTATGACAAAAAAAGAATTACTTGCCATGGTGTATGCTTTCGAGAAATTTTGGTCCTACTTAGTCTTGTCAAAAAGCATAGTGTATACGGATCATTCGGCTCTAAAATATCTTTTTGCAAAACAAGTGCTAAGCCGAGATTGCTCCAGTGGGTTCTCCTCCTTTAAGAATTTGATATCATCATCCGTGATAAAAAAAAGGAGCCGAGAACCTCGCCGCTGACCATTTGTCCCGATTAGAGAATCCTCACCAAAGTGTGCTCGATAAAAAGGAAATAAATGAAACGTTTTCTCTCGAAACACTCAGCAGGGTATCTTTTTGTGGTGATGATAGTACCCCATGGTTTGCCGATTTTGCAAATTACCATGCGGGGAATTTTGTGATTAAAGGGATGTCGTCCCAACAAAAGAACAAGTTTTTCAAGGATGTTAAGTACTACTTTTGGGACGACCCCTATTTGTTCAAGATTTGTGCGGATCAAGTCATCCGACGGTGTGTTTACGGCCAAGAAGCCATTGATATTCTTAAGGCTTGTCACAATGGACCCACCGGGGGACATCATGACCTGAACTACACCGCCAAAAAGGTGTTTGACTCTGGTTTTTATTGGCCCACAATTTTTCGTGATGCCCATGACATAGTCAAATCATGTAACTCTTGTCAACGTCATGGGAAAATCTCGCAAAAAGATTAAATGCCCCAAAATGCTATCCAAGTTTGCGAGATTTTTGATGTTTGGGGTATCGACTTTATGGGGCCGTTCCCGTCTTCACGGGGGAACAAGTATATACTCGTGGTCGTCGACTACTTGTCTAAATGGGTTGAAGCAAAAGCGCTCCCCACCAACGACACCCGAGTTGTTGTTAAAATTTTGAAATATCTCTTTGCTCGGTTTGGAACTCCCCGCGCTATCATCAGTGATCGCGGTACGCACTTTTGCAATGACCAATTCGCAAAGGTCATGCTTAAGTATGGTGTCACCCACCGTCTTGCTTCCGCGTATCACCCACAAACCAATGGGCAAGTGGAAGTCTCCAACCGTGGTTTGAAAAGAATCTTGGAAAGAACCGTAGGCGAGAACCGTGCCTCTTGGTCGGATAAATTAGATGATGCATTATGGGCCTTCCGTAACACTTTCAAAACACCCATCGGGTGTACTCCTTACAAGCTCGTGTATGGAAAGGCATGTCATCTACTGATCGAGCTCGAGCACAAAGCCTATTGGGCCTTGAAGCATGCAAACTTTGACCTTAAGTTCGCGGGTGATCACCGAAATGTTCAACTCAATGAATTAAATAAACTTCGTGATCAATCCTACGAGAACTCCTTGATCTACAAAGAGAAGACAAAGAAGATCCACGACTCCAAAATCAAGAACCGCGCTTTCAACGTTGGTGACTGAGTCCTTCTTTTTAATTCTCGATTGAAGATTTTCTCGGGTAAACTTAAAACCCGTTAGACCGGACCGTTCACCGTTGCCCAAGTTTTCCCTTATGGCACCGTCGAGTTATCTCAATCCGACGGGCCAAATTTCAAGGTGAACGGTCATAGACCCAAGCACTACTTTGGAGGGACATACCACCCGTGGTTGTCCCGGATCTCCAAACCTTCCCCAAGGACCAATGAATTTAGGGACGGGTCAAGCTTAGTAACCTAAAACAAGCGCTTTGTGGGTGGCAACCCATGCTTATCCTTATATAATAATAGTAATGAATAAGTGTGTTATGAGGAGGCTCGCCACTACCTTTCTCGTGTTTCGTGTTTTGTGTTGTATATCCAGGATTGTCCAAGATTTTTAAACCCTCTCATGTTCATGGTTTTGTCCTTCATTCACTCGAGCTTCAAATCCTCAGCTTCATTATAGGAATCTAATATCCTAATCTTATCGACTAACGTTTATCTTTGAGCATACTTAATAAACGGCTTAGGATTTACGTAGTGTAACACCCCCATTTTTATAATATAGCAACGGAAGCTAATCTGGGGTATTACTTCATGGAAATAACAATCATAATCATAGAAAATGACCCAAAAGAGATGTTTGTTCAAAAGATACGTTATCATTCATTTTAAATCAGAGTTTTACAAAGGCAGGTCCTAAAATCTAGTTACATACAATGTGAATGATAACAAGTTTTAGCCATCTTCATGTCCATGCCACTCCGTGCCATAAGTTTCTCAATTACCTGAGATAAACATGCTAAAAAGTCAACACAATGGTTGAGTGAAATTCATAGGTTTGAAATGTAATAGTTGAATACAAGTCATCATACATAATTGTTATAGAAGTAGTAGCGTTATAGTGTGGTGTTGGGTTACGTTATTATACATCCGTTATTGGTAATAATTGCAATGAATACAATTATTATGGGGAAATGGTATTGCATGTATAATGTTATGGTATAATTGTGTTATTGTCTCGTCTAAGCACATAGCACACAAACTGACTGGTGTATATATATATACCCAAATTGATGTGATATATATATATATATATATATATATATAGATAGATAATGGCCCTCAGTGTAGGTACTTGCCATATACCTATGAAATTCGAATATTGTGTGTTTGGTTACCTATCCGGCTAACACAAATAGGATTCGTCTATCCTGATAGATCTATCCACAATATTCGCGTTCACCTGTAAGTGATTAATGGTCCATGATAATGACGGACTTTTGGCATAAAGTAACTTAGACATTAATTGTAATGGTATATCAGGTTAGCATATAATCTGGAAAAACACTTATATTCGTAATTTATAGCATGTATCCCCCTCATGGGTTTATAAAACATTAAAGAGATTTAAAAGTGAGGCTATGAACTCACTAAGTCTTTAAAAAGTAATCACATTGTTATAAGATAAAAGAGTATGCAAAAGAGTTTCTAACAAGCATGTATCCCCCTCACGGGTTTATAAAA